>PVJN01008621.1:0-64266 GCA_004026805.1 Lasiurus borealis | reverse complement strand
TTCATTGCATGGTAAAATTACTCAACATGCAATAAACATAAAGCAGTCATATTTGCATTATAAAAATTTTCCAAAAGCCTCATAATTACATAAAAAAGGGGGGATAGTACAGTAATATTATGTAAGGAAAAAGCATCCTGTAAGCAAATTACATCTAAAAAATTTTTTACTTAACAGCAAGACACCCATGAAAAACATACATAGTATTAAAATAAGTCAAAGGAAAATCATTTGGGCAAAAATAAAAAGGATCCAAAGTCAAATTTATAGAAAAATTCCTTTACTAACTTTTGGTCGAGAATGTTTATATATTTTCAGAAAAACAGCTCCAAGACCATGTGAATTCCTACAACAGAGAATGCTCCAGCTATGAAGATGAGAGGAGAAGCAGTCTAGAGATGGAAGATGCTGACGACACCTTGCCATCCTAACAGTCAGCAGCTGTGCATTAATGCAGATTGCCCAGGACCAAACCAGAGAGGCTCGGACCTGCATTGCCACCATTTGTCCACCATCCAGAACTAAAATATCATTGCTAATATGTACATTCAAAAAACTGTTGGACATTGAAACTGGGACTCAAAGGACTGCTGGTCCAGTAAGAAAGATACTATAGACTTATTCATTTACCTCTTAGCATAGCCATTGTTGCTTGTCTTATTTTTGTTCTTAATATTTATTTCTAGTCTGTAGGTGCAAGATTTTTTAGAGGAAAGAAAACGGGGGAGATGTCAGAGACCAAATATTGTTCTCACTAGGTGGATGTAAACTGAAGACCAGAAGGCTGGCAAACCTTAATTGCTCTGAAAGGTCAGAGCTGATTACTCATTGTTTAGTTGAAACTATCTGTTTGTATCATGTTAATTTCTGTTATTTCCTGCCTAAAGGCTAGGGGTGTGTCCCAAAGCCTTAATAAAAGGGAGAAAAAGGCCAGAGCAAATGGCAGTCCTTCCCACTAGAGGAAGGCTCCCACCTGGCCCCCCAATATCGCCAAATTAATATTTTCTAGTCTCTCATTTCAGAACCCAAACCCTGACCTGGGAACCCTGAACCACGCGGGATGTGGAAAGAGGTTCCCACAGCCGGTCCTCTCAGAAAATTAGGAAAGAGATTATAGAATCCATATTGGGTTGCTATATTAACTTTCTAACAAGACATTAAAATCTAGGTCTTTATTTAAAAGTACTTTTGAAGACTTTATTTAGGTATCTTTATAACTGAAATGTAACAAAATATACTTTTCTCCTGTGTACTATTTTGTGAGCTTGGACATATGAATCAAGCTTTAAAACCATCACTTGTGAAATAAACTTCTCTCTCATCCATATGCAGGTGAGGGCAAAAGTAGGCTTATAGATGTGAGTATGCAAAATTAAGAGTTTATTCATTTTTTAACTAAGTATTTTATATATCTTTAAAATAAATTATTGACTTTTTACAAAGAGAGGGAGGAAGAATGAGAGAGAATGAGAAATGATGATATGGAAAAGATACAGCTAACTGCTGTCTCCTGCATGCCACATACAGAGTGTCCAGGCAGGAATGGAATCCGTGACCTTTCAGGGTAATGACAGTGCCCAAAAAACTTAGGCTCACTGGCAGGGAAGAGTTGCATCTTGTTTTATATATTAACTAGAGGCCCAGTGCATGACATTCATGCACTGGAAGGGAGGCAGTGTGTGAGAGGGTCCCTCAGCCTGACCTGTCAAGGGATGTCTGACTGCCGGCTTAAGCCCACCCCATGGAGAGCAGGCTTAAGTCAGCAGTCTGACATCCCCCAATGTGTTCTTAGTGCTGCCAAGGAGGTGAGAAAGGCCAGTCATGAACCTGGGTTCAGGCTGAGTGGTACTTGCCCTATGGGAAAGCACTGATCACCAAGGGGAAGCTCCTGCTTTGGGCGTCTGTCCCCTGGTGGTCAGTGCTTGTCATAGCAACCGGTCATTCCACTGATAGGTCAATTTGCATATTAGCCTTTTATTATATAGAATTACTGTATTAATTTCCATACCAACAACTATATCTCCTTTTACCATATCCTGTGTTTTCCAACTGCCCTTTCATAATCTTTCTGGTTTTCTTGGCCCTCCATGTAGTCATGGATTTTTTTTTTCTTTATAGTGAAATAGTTCATATTGTTCATAATTTAGTAAGCAATATAAATTGTGTAGTATTTAACAAATACTGGTTTCCTCCAGGCTACACAGTTATTTTGTGATTCAACACTAATATTTATGTGGATAGTTAATTTTTTTAATTGCTTAGTAGTACTCTGTTCTATGGATAATCCCTGTACCTATTGGTCTATCTATGGTTTTGGTTATTTCTAGGTTTGGGATGTTATAAATAAGTTGGCTGGGAATATTTCTTTCAGTTCTCTATATAGATGTATGTTTTATTTCTCAAATTGTTGCAGTATAGGTGAATGTTTTACATTTAAGATATGCAGAACTGTAACCCAGAAAAGTCATTCCTTTTGTCATTCAACTAACCCACAGTATATAAAATTTCCAGATTTTCTGCTACCCTGCCAGCACATGCACTGGTGACCTTTTAAATAATAGCCCATAAATGAATATAGTGTTAACTCACTTTCATATTAATTCCATTGATCTAAGAAATTTTTATTGTACATGTTTTTTTATGCATCTTTATGTCTTTTGTTAAAATATCAGCTCAGAATCTTTTTCAAATTGTTTAAATACATTTACTATTTTAATCTAAATGAGTCCTGTGTATCATCTAAGATATATGTTTGAATTTCTCTCATTCCTCAATGATTCCATGACTACTTTGCCATATGGAACCATAGGTTTTGAATACTGGAAATAAAATTTTCACAAATTTATTTTTTTCCTATATGTTTTTATGGCTTTCAGAGAAAGGAAGGAAGATGATAGAGAGATAGAAACATTGAAGAAATAGAAGAACATTATCCATGGGTGCTTCCTGCATGACACACACTGGATATTGAGCTTGTAACCCAGACATGTGCCCTGACCACGATTTGAACCAACAATCTCTCTGTTCCTGGTTCAATGCACAATAGCTGAGCCACACTGTTGTTTGGGCATGTTTTTCACAAGTTAAATTCTAAAGGCAATTTAAATTCCACTTTTATGATAACACTTATAAGTTTATCTTCATTGCTAATATGTTTTCCCATTCTTTTCTAACTTTAAGCATTTAATAGTACAATAAGTGAAGTCAAGGTCTATAGTATTTGTCAATTTTCCTGGTGTAAATTCTCTCATCATTGTCACCTTCAAACTGCCAAAATGATGGCACTGAACGTGGGCTTGACAAGATACTTCAGTAGCACATCACGATGTTTGATTTATAACATACTGATAGAGTAGGAACAAATATGCTCAAGAATATTCCTAATAAAATAGTAAAACAATTGGAAAGGGGAAAGTTTTAAACATTACTTAAAACTGTGATTTAAGAAAACTGTGATTTAAAACATACATTCAAAAATAACTTTTATTAATTTTAGAGAGGAAGGGAGAGGGAGAGAGAGAAACATCAATTAAAAGAATCACTGATAGGCTCTTCCTATACCTCCCCTATCCTTGGGAATTGAACCTGCAACCCATGTGTGTGCCCTGATCATGAACTTCTGGTTCATAGGTCGATGCTCAACCACTGAACCATACCAGTTGAACTATAGTATTTAAAATCTTTTTATTAGATGGATATATATATATATTTTATCATTGAGAGTATTTCATATGTCTCCCATTTCCCTCCTGTGTATATTATCATTGGTGGACCTATTCCAGGCCTCCTCTTCCCCTTCCCCGCAGAGAGCTGTCAGTATGTACCAGTTAAGCAGACCTTCCATCCCATCTCATCCTCCAGCACCACGTGTGGTGCCTCAACACCTACACTCACCAAGGTCCTCCTCTGGAGTTGGGAGAACTACATTACCCAGAAAGCACTGGGACGGAGTCAGAAGTGGTAAGGAGCGTTTTGGTGCCTGCACATCCCTTAGAGCAGGACTTCCTGCGTCTTCCTCCTGGTGGATGCTTTGACCTCTTCTGTGGGTTCACAGACTCACAAGCTTTAGCGACCTGGTGGCGAGTGGGAGGAGGTATCGGAGGCTGAGTCCCCAAGGCTGTTTGACTTCAAACCTCGGGATTTGGGTCTTCGTGCCTCCCCGACTCCTCCGACTACACAGTTTGACTCGGCGTCACTCCACTGAACTCTCCAGAATCTGATGCGGGTGCCGCTCAAGTCCCGCAGCCCAGGTCGCAGCGTCCAGAACAGTGAGTCCTTGTGGGTGAGAGTGTGAGGGGGAAAGAGGGTGGTGGGCTGCAATGCCACCGGGTAAGACGCGGGGATGAGACAGCCTGGAGGGTTTGGAAACCAGGGTCTGGGTTTGTGTCTAGAGGCAACAAATAGAATGCAAGGCAGTTTCATGTGAGTTTTACTTTCGTTCTCGAGACGATGGGACAATGGATGGTTGTGAACAGCCGAGGGACATGGTCTGAGATACGGTTCTAAACGTTCCCCAAAACTGCCCAGGTGAAGAGCAGACTACAAGAGAGAGGATAGCAATGAGGGGCGGGAAGGAGAAGTGTTATAAATACAGCAACCCTGCAAGAGGGCGCCCTGAGTACCAATCCTTGAGGGAATGCAGGCATCTCTGCATCACTTGACATGGGGCTTGAGCCCATGGATCCTGATGGTGGGTGCCAGGCCCTCAACAGACTTGCAGTTTCCACAGATTCCTGCAGATGCAGAACCATTGAGGGCAGTGGTCAGCAAACTCATTAGTCAACAGTGCCAAATATCAACAGTACAACGATTGAAATTTCTTTTTAGAGCCAAATTTTTTAAACTTAAACTATTAGGTAGGTATTGTTATTAACTTAATTAGGGTACTCCTCAGCTGGCCTTTGCTAAAAACTCAAGGGGCCAAAGATCCGTAGGTGGCTCACGAGCTGTGGTTTGCTGACCACTGGCTTAGGGGGACTGGTCTGTGGGGTTTATTTCAGGGCCCACTATTGTGGCCTCTGAGATAGTGGGACTGTCCAGCCACTCTTCTCGAGGGACCTTGGACCTGGGGACCTAGAAGGGACACCAAGCCCAGAATCCTAAGTCCAGGTCAACTGATTTTGGCAACCAGTGGAATTGTGTGTGATAGGTCCTTCCATGCATAATTCTAGAATGTGCAAAGGCTTGAAGTGAAGACTAAGCTGATTCAGGGACGAGCAAGTGTCCATTTTTTAAAAATAAGAACTGGAAAGACTGGAACAGGAATCAAGTCCCTCGGGGCTTTGTGACAACTTGGGTTTCTGGTCTGCTGGTGATGGGATCATTGGGGTAATTGGAGCTGTAGAGCAGGTGATCTGTCCCCCACCTCATTGGACTCCTGGTGACTGCAGCATGATGCACAATATGGGTGTGAGGACAGTGATAGAATGACTAGGACGGAAACTGCTGTGATAGTGTGGGTGAGTGTGATGGTAACTGGAGCACAATGATGGTTGATATGAAAGAAGCTGTTGCATTATGTATCAGTGATTTAGGTGTGTCCACCTGGATTTTCTAATTTTGAGAATTGGAGATAGAGGTAAGAATCAGAGATGATGTAAAGCACCTGAAGGTATGAAAGCGCCATCAACTGACATGGAGAAATTCATAGTGGGAAAAGTAATGTTCATGAACAATAAAAAGCTTTTATTTTTTGCCTTTTAGGGTATGAGCTATTTCAGAGATGAGTTCATGGTCATCTGGAACTCTGAGGAGTCGTTTCAAGATGAAGACTACTTAAAAAAAAATAGTAAGGTGTAAGGACTAGGGAGGAGTCCCCCCCCCCTTTTTTTTATTGGAGTCAGAAGAATAATTCAAAAAAGGTGAGACTGTGGCTAGTGTATATTTACCTCTTTTTAAAATTGATTTCAGAGAGCAAGGGAGAGATGGAAACATCAGTAATGAGAGAGAATCACCGATCAGATGATTCTGCATGCCTATCTCCACCTCCCCACTGCAGGATCAAGTCCACAACCAAGTCATGTGTCCCCCTGCCAGAACTGAACCTGGGGCCCTTTAGTCTGCAGGCTAATGCTCTATGCACAGAGCCAAACCAGCTAGGGTCATATTAACTTCTTAAACATTCACCAGAATTTCTTGTGACCTTTGTGTGGCCTGGTTTGTTGCATCCAGTTTGGTTGATTTACTTATGGGCATGAGTGGACATCTGTGAGACTCACTGGGCATGGGATAGAGGGTCATAGGCAGAGGGACTTCTTACTGAAGGCTGTGAGTGGAGAAGGGACATCAAGTGCAGCACTAGTAAAGGTGGGCTCTGGATAACAGATCTGTTGTGGTTCTCAGTAGGTGAGGTTAAAGGAAAAAACAAGTTGGGGGCAGGTATAGTTTAACTGAAGGCTGTGTCCTGGGTGTGGGCAATCAGAGTCAGGTTAGTACGTGATACTGTTTGAACCTGTCAAGCGTTCTCTGGAACACACATGCTGAGTGATGACTAAGACCAAGGAGATGTGTATGGCAGCTGGGGCTCTAGCAGTGCAGGTGTGAGAGAGATGTGGGAGAAATAGTGATGTGCTCTTGGAGAGGGAGTGTGAATTCATGGCTACAGATCCCTGATATTGACATAGAGGGAATGAAGGTTAAGATACAACATTAAGAATTTTAGGGTACTCCCGTGTGGGGTGTGCAGGAGGCAGCTGATCGATGTCGTTCGCTCATCAATGTTTTTAGCTCTCTGTCCCTCTTCCTTCCTCTCTGTAAAAAAATCAATAAAATATATGTTTTAAAAAAAAGAATTTTAGGGTAATTCCTGAAAAGACAGATGTTGTGACGCTACATGACAGGTCCAGAATTTAGGTATCACATAGGTGCACACCTGCGTGCAATTGTTGAGCTGATATAGTGATCAATAGGAATGCGATAGCATACATCAGTGTCACCTGGGCTTGAAAATCTCTACTAGCTTGGGGAAGGGAGAAGGGTAAGAGAGAAATACATTACAGAGGAGGTGAGTTAGAATGTTGAAAAGAACGTGATTAGAAAACATCGCCTCCTCTTTTTTTTTTGATTTTTATTATTATTATTTTTTTATTAAATCTTTATTATTCAGATTATTACATTTGTTTCTCTTTTTTCTCCTCCATAGCTCCCCTCCATCCGGCTCCCACACCTCCCTCTACACTTACCTCCCTCCCATTGACCTCATCCCTAGGTGTATGATTTTTGTCCAGTCTCTCACCCCTCACCCCATTCCCCCTGAGAATTATTAGTCCACTTCCTATCTGTGCTCCTGATTCTATTATATTCACCAGTTTATTCTGTTGATCACGTTTTTAATTCACTTAATTTTCAGATTCACTTGTTGGTAGATACATATTTGTTGTTCATAATTTTTTATCTTTTACCTTTTTCTTCTTCCTCTTCTTAAAGAATACCTTTCAGCATTTCATATAACACTGGATGGGAGTTGATGAACTCCTTATCTGTGAAGCTCTTTATCTGCCCTTCAATTCTGAATGGTAGCTTTGCTGGATAGAGTATTCTTGGTTGTAGGTTCTTGCTATTCATCACGTTGAATATTTCTTGCCATTCCCGTCTGGCCTGCATTGTTTCTGTTGAGAAATCAGCTGACAATGGTATGGGTGCTCCCTTGTAGGTAATGAACTGTTTTTCTCTTGCTGCTTTTAATATTCTCTCTTGGTTTTTGCTCTTGGTATTTTAATTATGATGTGTCTTGGTGTAGTCCTCTTTAGATTCCTTTAATAGGGGGTTCTGTGTGCTTCCTGGACTTGTAAGTCTATTTCTTTTACCAGGTGTGGGAAGTTTTCAGTCATTATTTCTTTAAGTAGGTTTTCAGTATCTTGCTCTCTCTCTTCTTCTGGCACCCCCACAATTCTGATGTTGGTGCACTTGAAGCTGTCCCAGAGGCTCTACATTATCTTCACATTTTAGATTCTTTTTTCTTCTTGCTTTCCCAGTTGAGCATTTTCTGATTCTTTATATTTCAAATTTTTGACTTGATTCTTGCCTTCCTCTAGTCTGCTGTTAGGTCTCTTGTGTAATATTGTTTATTTCAGTCCATGTATGTTTAATTTCCAGTTAGTTCTTTTTCATCTCTAGTTGGTTCTTTTTCATCTCCTCTTGGGTCTTGTTAACTTTATCCAACTTTTCTAGGATATTCTTGAAAAACCTTATAAGCATGGTTTTGAACTCTATATCCAGTCATTTGTTTTCTTCCATTTCTTTTGTTTGTGATCTCTACCCTTGTCTCAGCATTTTCACTATGCCGGGAGAACTTCTGTGTTGGATTCAGCCTTATGATACTAGACTTGCAAAACTGCAAAAGCCTCTCTGCTGAGCTTTGGATGGGTGGAGTCTCAGGGCTTAAGGGACCGCCTTGCCTTCCACTCGGCACCCCCTCCATGCCCCCCCCCCTCCTCCGAGTCTCATGTGACTGGGTAATCGCTGGAGTGGTCTCTGTGCACACGCTCTTGCAATGCCTCTAGACTGCTGCCTTTCCAGCTCCCCTGCCCTCAGGGACCATATGAATCTGAGTCCCCAGGGTTTCACCCGAATCTGGGGTTTAGTGGAGTTAGAAGTGATGCAGTTGGGATGCTTTGTCTCCTGCCCTCTTGTGAAAGCCAGAGGCACAATCAGCAGTTGGTTTTCTGGGCACAGTGCTGTGCGTGCCACCCGACTTCTGCCCTCCTGTGGACTCCCCCAAATTTCCATGCACTTCTTCCTTTTCACAGTCCAAACTCCCTCCTGTATGAATTTCGGCTGGACCTGGGGTTTAGTGTCATAGGATAAGGGGTTCAAATGCTGTTGGGAGTTTCCCACCAGAGAAAGCCAGCCAGGTGCTCCAGCACCCGCTCTTTCCACACGTGCGTCTCCGTACCTCAGCTTTTTGCAGCTCCTCTGGGTCTCTGTGAGCACCTCTCTTTCCTTCTAGTTGTAGAATTTCCACTTAGCCAGCTTTTCTGTGGTTCTGGATGATGTCCGTTCTGTCTTTTAGTTGTAGTTTTGAAATTGTTGTGTGAGGCAGCAGTGTAGGTGTTTACCTATGCCGCCATCTTGGTTCCTCCTTCATCGCCTCCTCTTTATGGCATATATATGTTGTCTTTGAAGTTGAGATTCTGGTAATGAAGCTGTATGAGAGAAGTGTTATACATAGAATTTTATGGTACAGGTAGAACAAAGTGTTGGCCTCACCCTAGGATTGGAATAGAAAGGATGATGAGTGATGCCATGTTTTGGGGGGTCTTGGAGGGAGAATGTGTTGTACAAAAGGTTATTGCCCCATAAGACCAGTGTCAAATCACTCATATCTCTCTTTATGGCCAACATTTATCTATACACTATGTTGGTGACACCTATTGCGTTAACCCTTAAAGTGAGGCCCTGAGATCATGTATAATCAATCTAGGCATCTGCCTTTATTGCTGTGGGAAGATACAGTATCATAGGAATATAAGGAGAGAATGACCCTGATTGATGCAGAGCCTGCTATTTTCTGTGATGTGGGGAGTGGAGGGAGCAGATGGATATGGAGAATGGGAAGTATGATGAAAGTTAAAAGCCTAGGAGAGAAGCTGATTATGGACTGAATTGTCCCTATTATCCCAGGATATAAACTTAGAGGATGTGGCCATTGCCTTCTCTCGGGAGAAGTAGGGGATCCTTGATAAGGCTCAGAGACTTCTGTACTGCGATGTGTTACTGGAAGTTTTTGCACCCATAAACTCTCATCTGTAGGTAAGAGCTTCACATTGTCCCAGTGTCGTGAGGTGATGCCCTTTCTTCCTTTATTCTCAAAACATAGCTCTCTCTCTCCCACACTCAGAACATGGGTTCTGCTAATTTTTGCCACTGTCTTGTCAAATGTGCTATGGCAGTCAATGCTGAGCTGTGTGGAGAGCCCTGACCAGTGGACTCTATGAACATCTCTAACACCCATGGCCTCAAAAAGTACAGAAATTGTTTAGGAATTGGGAGTCTTACAAGAAGCTTAATGGGTCCCATCTTAATATTCTTCTCCCTGGGAGATTGACAATATCCACATTTGTTCACTTCTTCCCCCTTCCTTTAGGAAAATTTGCTTTATGACAGCCTATGACAGGTTATGTTCTTCACTTACATGTACCGAGGGGTTTTCTTATAAGATCCTACTTCAAATGTTGTTTGTAATATTACCTTAACTGTGTACTATTTTGGGCCAAATTCCTCTGGGCCAGAGCTGGCTGTTCTACTCCATTAATATTTGGAATACTCAGGGTTTATGCATTGGTAGAGTTAATCAGGGAGAAACCTGGTTTCCTCATAGAGTGAACATGCAAGATGGTATCAGAGAAGATCTGGCCATGCTGAGTGACAACTGGGAGACAGGTATGGCATAATGGTGGTGCTCAGATGATACCAGGAACCAGTTAATTTTCAACAGTGTTTAGGGGCAGGTGCCACTGGCTACACCCCATTTCTAACTTCTCTTTCCCATATTTGACATTTTGTTGACTTACATTTCATCTGTGACTTGCTGGTATTTGGCTACCTTTGTCACTTTTTTGCATTTCTTATCCCTCTGTCCTGCTTCCTCTGCAGTATTCTTCTACATGGACCTGCACATATATTATAAGATGCATATACACACTTAAGTAGTCCTTGAACCCCTGCTGCTTGTTTATTGGATTTTACTTGGAAAAAGACATAACCAACCTTCCTTACAGCTTGGCCCTGTCATTAGCAGATCAGCCCTGCTGAGCACTATTAGCAAAAGTCTGAGCTGGAGATGCATCTTCTCTTCCATGTGGTCTTTGCCATGTGTGTGTCATATTTCTGGTGAGGTCTTCCTGTTTTGTGACCTTCACAGGCTCAGGCCTTCACAGCAGCTTCTTATTAATACTTCCTGGACATCTCTTATTTTCAGACAATTGCATTATGTGCAAAACAAATTAGCAATGGGACTTCCCTTGTCACCAAAATCAACATTCAATTTCTCCTCTTTTATGTCTTTTCAGACTGTTGGCATAAAACAGATGATGAGGAGGTGAGCATATCTGTTCAAGTAGAGTTGCAGGTCAGCGCCCCTAATACCACTCTAGCAACCCAGAGGACCCATCTCTGTAAGCGGTGTTTCTCTGTGTTCAATGATATTCTGCACCTGACTGAGTCACAAGCAGCAGACTGAGTAGAAGGCCTTCTTCAGTGACGGATGTGTGATAGATTTCTGTTTCGATACAAATCCTTACCAGCAACACAGGGATTTTGGTAGAGAGAAACTCTGGAAAGAAGACATAGAGAGAGCCTCATTTGTGACCAGGTGCAGTTTCTACTCACCTTGGGTTACTTCAAGCAATAGGGAGGTTGAGAAAGTCTTCCCAGCCATCTCAGACTCTCTCCAGCACCCGGCCCCTCTCAACACTGAGGAGCCATGCAGTGATAGTGACATTTCACAGGATTCTCTTGATGGAAAAAGTCTTCACCAAATTGGTAACTGTGAAAAATTTGGCAGGCACACACAGAAAGTTGTCCAGCATAAGGGTGCCTGCTCTGGAGAAGTGAAATATGAGTGTCACAAATGTGGAAAATTTTTTAAACAAATCTTTCACGTCATTTGACATGGAAAAATTCACACTGGAGAAAAGCCCTATCAGTGTACTGATTGTGGGAAGTTCTTTGGACAAAGGTCCAGCCTCATTTTACACCACAGAGTTCACACTGGAGAAAAGTCATATTATGAGTGTAGTGATTGTGGAAAGTTCTTCAGGCAAAGCACTCACTTCACTTAATACCACCGTGTTCACACTGGAGAAAAACCCTATGAGTGTACTGATTGTGGGAAACCTTTTATAGAAATAATATAGTTCTAAACCAGTGGTCGGCAAACTGTGGCTCGCAAGCCACATGCAGCTCTTTAGCCCCTTGAGTTTTTAGCAAAGGACAGCTTAGGAGTACCCTAATTAAGTTAATAACAATGTACTATTTATATAGTTGAAGTTTTAAAAATTTGGCTCACCAAAGAAATTTCAATTGTTATACTGTTGATATTTGGCTCTGTTGACTAATGAGTTTGTCGACCACTGTCTTAAACCAGAAGAGAGTTCACACTGGAGAAAAACCCTATGAGTGTTCTGATTGTGTTAAGTTCTTCAGGAGAAGTTGTGAATTCTCTGGACACAAGAGAATTCACACTGGCGAAAAAACTTTTGAATGTAGTGATTGTGGGAAGTTCTTTAGACGATAGTCTACTCTCATTCAACACCACAAAGTTCATACCAGAGAAAAACCATATGAGTGTAGTGATTATGGAAAGTTCTTTTGACAGAAACGTTCACTCATGGATCACCGCCGAAGTCACACTGGAGAAAGACCTCATGAGTGTAGTAAATATAGGAAATGTTTTAGCTGCAAACCTAGCCTTGTTAGACATATGAGAGTTCACACTAGAGAAAAGCCTTAAATGTGCAGAGGATGTTTTCTCTTTCTCACTCTACAACCTGAAGGATACTTAAATCCAATTACCTGAATATAAACCCGTTTTATCTGAACATACACTGTGCAAAACTCCTCATAAGTTTAAGTGAGGCTTGAAGGAGTTGCATTGCACTTGCTAACTTGCCAAGGACTCCTACCTCATTGATGTGACTGCAAGTATTTGTGGCTGAAGTGACCTCCTTTACCACCTGGCTCACCTGTACATGTGCACCAGTCACAACCCCTGTGTACTCAGGGAAAAGGAATTCTGTGTTCCTACTTGTGCTTAAATAAATTATGAATACTCTGAGCTCTTAGCAGGATATTCATTCCTTACTCTCTGACTAGGAAATGCACCTGATCCAGGATTCATCTGAAGCCTCATTCAAAAGTAAGAAATGCTACCTCTTTCAGAGACATTGTGGTTGTCATCTTATGCTGTGATGAATTGTTACAAATTACACCATTCTGGTATATGGTGTTTTTGTAATTGTGATTTTGCTTTTGTACCTTTAATTTTGTTGGTTCTAGTCACTGCCTGGGTTGATTTGAAAGCATAGTTGTGATGTGTCAGCATGTAGAGTTAACAGATATTGTGGGGATCTCAAACTTTCTGTGTTTCAGAAAGGATAGCCTGATGGCAGAAAAATCCTTCTTTGTCCATTTTCTCTTTGCATTGCTACCCAAAGCCTTGAAATAAAGACAGCATGACTTTGTGGTTGTATTTTGCAGATTTGATCCCCAACCTATCATTTCGGCTGGTGTGGGAGTCATCCAGTCATTGTGTTTCTCTCTCATCCCCTTTCCCACTCTCTCTCTAAAAAAGGAAGGAAGGAAGGAAGGAAAATTACCCACCCTTCTTTGCTGAGATGGGACCTCTGCCTGCACAGCCCACCTCCCTTATTGTTCTCTGTCTTTTCCTGGGATGTTCCCTCTGCAGCAGGGCATGTTGTGTCCTTCCAGGAGCTGGCAGAAGAGGAGCCCAAGGCAGACCCCTGGGAGGAATTGGGATTTTGGGGGATGCATTCTGATTGGTGTGCCCACCTCGCTAATTCTGGCCTGTTCAGAACAGACCCCTTCCCCTGTAGTTAAGTGACAGACCCTGGACTTGGGGATAGTGTGCTGCTGGGGTGTGTGATTGACCGAGCAGAGAGGTTTGGGGCCTTGGACAGTGTTGGTGAGGGTGTTCCCTGTCAGCACATGGGGCAGGGTCCTTGAGTGGGAGTGTGGAGTGAAGGGTCTAGTGATGAGAACTTGAAGTGGGCTGGATGGAGGGGCCACATCCAAAGGTGGCACAACTGAGACCTGTAAAGACCTCAGGTGTGGACACTGTTGACTTTGGCTGTTCCAGAATCTGGAGGTACATCATCCCCTACCCTTGGGACCTGGTGTTTTAGTGAAGGAGAGCCCACAAACAAGGGGGCAGGGTAGTAGTGACAGGTGATAGGAGCTCAGGGGGAAAGTGGGGCTAGGAGTGGTCATTGGGGTTTCTCTGTGGAAGTCTGGGAAGGGGTAATAGGCTCCTGTGGGGAGCATGCCCTGAGCATTTGCGAGGTCACCTTGGCTGGTTTGAACAACCAGGATCAAAAAGTGGGGTCATGGCTGGGAGATGGGCTCTCCGACAGGACTTGACCTTCTCCCCAAGAGGCCTCACAGTTTGCTTTGAGCCCCAGGCAGCTGTTGAAAGAGCTGATGTGGGAAACCTTCACCAAAATCATTGCCCAGAGAGAAATTGATAGTATTGAATGCAAATAAAGAGTGCAGTGGTTTAAATATTTTTGCTTATTTATGATTAAAATTGTACCTGTAAGGTACTTTAATATACTCATCACAAGGAAAATGACAAATACCGTAATTCACAAGGAGACAGTAATGAGGATAAACTTTTACAGAACGTCAAAAATCTTGCCATCACTAGTTGGTTTGGCTCAGTGGATAGTGTCAGCCTGCAGACTGAAGAGTACTGGGTTTGATTTCAGTCAAGGGCACATGTCTGGGTTGTAGCTTGATCCCAGTTGGGGGCATGCAAGAGGCAGCCAATCAATGATTGTCTCTCATTTTTTAAAAAATATATTTTATTAATTTTTTACAGAGAGGAAGGGAGAGGGATAGAGATTTAGAAACATCGATGAGAGAGAGACATTGATCAGCTGCCTCCTGCATGCCCCCTACTGGGAATGTGCCCACAACCAGGATACATGCCCTTGACCAGAATCGAACCCAGGACCTTTTAGTCCTCAGGCTGACACTCTATCTACTGAGCCAATCCGGTTTTGGCTGTCTCATTATTGATGTTTCTATCTCTCTCTCTCTCTCTCTTTCTGAATCAATAAAAATATATTTTTTAAAAATCTCACCAAAGGTGATAATAACAGTACAGTATATGCAATAGATGAAATATTTGAGATAATAAGGAGCCTTAGAAGTTTGCAATACATCTGTCTCCAAGGAAAACAAGATGGTGGCATAGGTAAACACCTAAACTGCCTCCTCACATAACAACTTCAAAACTACAACTAAAAGACTAAACGGACATTATCCAGAACCACAGGAAGGCTGGATGAGTGGAAATTCTACAACTAGAAGGAAAGAGAAAAACACACTGAGACTCAGAGGAGCTGTGGAAGTAAAGGCAGAAATATGGAGGCCTGCATGCAGAGAGGGCTGGCAACTGAGTATGTGGCTGTCTTTTTTTTCAACCAGGAGGGAGACATAAGCTCCTGACTGCTCTGAATTCCAGTTGTAGGTAAGACTCTGGGGACCTAGACTCATATGGGGAGAAACTGGACTGGCAGCAGGTGGAACTCGAGGGTGGCTTTCTCTCAACGGTGCTTGCAGCGATTACTAAGGGACACTGAGAACCAGGGGCCTCTTAGGGCATGGCTAACAGGAAGCTATTGCTGTTTTCTCTGCCTTGAGACTCCACCCCACCCCACCCCAATTGTGTGTGGAACCTTTTGTATATGAATGGCCTGGTCCTTTGACCTAACAGACTGCAGCTGAGTCAGTGAGACCCAGAACATTCAAAAGGCCCGAGGCCCCGCAGCAGTTTGCATTGCCTCACAGCTGGGCCTCATCTGGGCATCTCTAAAACCCAAACAAAGAAGAGGAATCTGCAGGTCTCTCCACAGCTCCTATTGGGTGGCCTTAAGCCAAGGCTAAATTAGCACCTCCTTGGGGATTCAAGAGCCAGTGTACCCAGGGATCAGAGTAGGACCATCCAGATTACAACTCCTCAGATCCATAAGGGACACACTCAGGGGTCAGAATCAGTGAGCACCAAAGCCTCACTGAAGCAAGTCTTGACCCATAAGGGTGTCTCCAGCACAGAAGTTCTCTCATCGTAGACATAGCTGTTCCTCACAGCTGATTGACCTGGAGGTCATTTCTTCCCAGTGATACCAACACCAATGAAGGCTTAACAACAACAAGACTGTACACACAGCTCACAAAGGAGTGCACCAAGAGTGTTCACCTCAGGCATCTGGGAAGGCTGTGTCAGTGGGCCCTATAGGAAACCTAACACACAAAACCACTCTACCAACTCAGGAAAGCAGCCAAAATGTGGAGACAAAGAAACAGGTCACAAATGAAAGAAATGGAGGACAGCAAACTACTGGATATAAAGTTCAAAACCACGGTTATAAGGTTTTCCAGAATTTTCTAGAAACCATCAATTAGTGAGACCATTGAGGATATGAAAAAGGACCAACTAGAAATTAAGCAGACACTGACTGAAATAAAAAATAATATGCAGAGATCCAACAGCAGACAAGAGAGTCGCAAGAATCATGTTAACGATTTGAAATACAAAGAAGCAAAAAACACCCAACCGGAAAAGCAAAAAGAAAAAAAGAATCAAAAAATGTGAAGATAGTATAAGGAGCCTCTGGGACAACTTCATCTTCTGGGGTGCCAGAGAAGAGAGAGAGCAAGATACTGAATACCTCTTTGAAGAAATAATGACAGAAAACTCCCCTCCATCTAGTGAAAGAAGTAGACTTACAAGTCCAGGAAGCACAGAGAACCCCAAACAAAAGGAATCCAAAGAGGACCACACCAAGATACATCATAATTAAAATATCAAGAGCAAAAGACAGAGAATATTAAAAGCAGCAAGAGAAAAACAGTTACTTACAAAGGAGCACCCATTTGATTGTCAGCTGATTTCTCAACAGAAACTATGCAGGCCAGATGGGAGTGGCAAGAAATATTCAGAACGATAAATAGCAAGAACCTACAACCAAGATTACTCTACCCAGAAAAGCTGTCATTCATAATTGAAGGGCAGATAAAGAGCTTCACAGATAAGAAAAAGCTAAAGGAGTTCATCACTGCCAAACCAGTATTCTATGAAATGCTGAAAGGTATTCTTTAAAGAAGAGGAAGAAGAAAAAGTTAAAGATGAAAATCATGGAAAACAAGTGAATCTAAAATACAAATGAATAAAAAATCTGATGAACAGAATAAACTGGTGAATATAATAGAATCAGGGGCATAGAAAGGGAGTGGACTGACAACTCTTGGGGGGAAAGGGATATGGGGTGTGAGAAGAGACTGTCCAAAAATCATACACCTATAAATGAGGACAGTGAGTAGGGCTAAGGGCAGAGGGTGGTGTGGGAACCGGGTAGAGGGGAGCTATGGGGGGAAAAAAGAGGAACAATTGTAATCGGAACAATAAAGATTTGTTTTTTTTTAAAAAAAAAAACATCTGTCTCCAAAAACCATCTTTACAAATCCTACATCATTCTCCACTGGGATCAAAGTGAGTGTCTGCTTTAGGAAAGACTCCAAGTTATCTGACTCATGTTTCCCACTTCCTGGTTTCTTTAGACATTAGAAATATAGTTTCTCTAGGGAAAGCTCAGTTCCTAGTTCACCATGAGATGTACCCACTCCCGTATCCCACGCTATGTTGGAATCCCTCAGTAACATTTGTTCGAATGGGAAAGTTAATGTTTATCACTCAAAGACTAACCTACCTTAAAAAACAAACAAACAGATGACTTTATTTAGAAATCATCGGATTTTAGTGCTTAAATTAAAGCAAGGTGGGGATTATGACTATGACACGAAGAATGTGGGGTTTTCTAAGATCCATGATAGTATTGAATTTCTTAGACTCTTATGGGAAAGAAGACAGACTTTTAATTAATTTATTTTTTTCACTTTTATTTATTTATTTATTTATTTATTTATTTATTTATTTATTTATTTTTTATACATATCTCCCCATTGTCCCCCTCCCTCCCAGGCATACACCAACCCCCCCAGTGTCTATGTTCATTGGTTATGCTTATATGCATGCATACAAGTCCTTTGGTTGATCTCTTATCTACCTCACCTAACTTTAATCTTCCTGCTGTAATTTCAGTCTGTATGAAACGTTACTGACTCTGTATCTATCCTTTTGTTCATCAGTTTATAATGTTCTTTATTATCCACCAATCAGTGAGATCATGTGATGCTTCTCCCTCATTGACTGGCTTATTTCACTAAGCATAAGGCTCTCCAGTTCCATCCAGGTTGCTGCAAATGGTGAGAATTCCTTCTTTTTAACGGCAGCATAGAATTCCATTGTGTAGATGTACCACAGTTTTCTGATCCGCTCATCTGCTGACAGGCACCTAGGCTGTTTCCAAATTGTAGCTATTGTAAATTGTGCTGCTATGAACATAGGGGTGCATAAATCCTTTCTGATTGGTGTTTGTGATTTCTTAGGATAAATTCCTAAGAGTGGGATTACAGGGTCAAATGGGAGATCCATTTTTATTTTTTTGAGGCAACTCCATACTGTTCTCCACAGTGGCTGCACCAGTCTGCACTCCCACCAAGAGTGCACAAGGGTTCCTTTTTCTCCGCATCCTCGCTAACACTTGTCGTTTGTTGATTTGTTGATGATTGCCATTCTGACCGGTGTTAGATGGTATCGCATTGTCGTTTTGATTTGCATCTCCCGGATGATTAATGATTTTGAACATGTTTTCATGTGTCTCTTGGCCTTCCTTCTGTCGTCTTTCGAACGGTTCTATTTAAGTCCGTTGCCCATTTTTTTATTGGATCGTTCATCTTCCTTTTATTAAGTTGTATAAGTTGACTGTAGATTTTGGAGATTAAACCTTTATCAGTGATAACATTTGCAAATATGTTCTCCCATAAAGTGATCTTTCTTGTTGTTTTGTTGATGGTTTCTTTTGCTGTGCAAAAGCTTTTTATTTTGATGTAATCCCATTTGCTAATTTTTTCTTTAGATTCCATTGCCTTTGGACCAGTATTAGTGAAGAAGTTCTTTCGGCATATATCTGAGATTGTGCTGCCTGTGGATTCCTCTAGTATTTTTATGATTTCCCTTCTAATGTTTAAGTCCTGTATCCATTTGCAGTTTATTTTTGTATTTGGTGTAAGTTGGTGGTCCAGTTTCATTTTTTTGCATGTATCTGTCCAATTTTCCCAACACCATTGATTGAAGAGGCTATCTTGGCTCCATTGAGTGTTCATGCCTCCTTTGTCAAATATTAGTTAAGCATAGTGGTTTGGGTGGATATCTGGGTTCTCTATTCTATTCCATTGGTTATATGTCTGTTCTTGTGCCAGTACCAGGCTGTTTTGAGAACAGTTGCTTTGTAGTATAGCTTGAAATCTGGTATTGAGATGCCATCGACTTTATTATTCTTTCTCAGGATGGCTGTGACTGTTAGGGTTTTTTTTTTGTTTGTTTGTTTCTGGTGAATCTTAGGAGAATTCTTTTTAGGTCTGTGAAATATGTCGTTGGTATTTTAATTGGTAGTGTATTGAATCTATAGATTGCTTTGGGTAGTATGGACATTTTAATGATGTCGATTCTCCCATCCATTAGCATATTATGTTCTTCCATCTATTTACGTCTTCCTCTATTCTCTTTTTTCAGTGTCCTATAGTTTTCTGCATATAGGTCTCTTACGTCCTTAGTTAGGTTTATTCCTAAGTATCTTAATTTTTTTTTGGTGCAGTGGTAAATGGGATTGCTTTTTTAGTGTCTCTTTCTATAATTTTACTATTAGTGTGTAGAAATTCCATAGATTTTTTGCCATTAAATTTGTATCCTGCTACATTGCCGAATTCATTTATGAAGTCAATTAGTTTTGGAATGGAGTCCTTTAGTTTTTTTTATGTAGAGTATCATGTCATCTGCAAATAAGGACAGCTTTACTTCTTCTTTTCCAATTAGGATGCCTTTTATTTCTTCTTTTCTAGTTGCAATGGCTAAAACTTCTAGTACTATGTCGAACAGGAGAGGTGAGACTGGCATCCCTGTCTTGTTCCTTTTCTTAGGGAAAATGGTTTTAGTGTTTGCCCATTGAGTATCATGTTAGCTGTGGGTTTATCATATATGGCTTTTATGATGTTGAGGTATGATATTTCTATTCCCACCTTGCTGAAAGTTTTTATCAAGAAAGGGTGTTGGATTTTCGCAAATGCTTTTTCTGCATTAATTGATATGACGATGTGATTTTTATCTCTCAATTTGTTTATGTCATGTATCACGTTTATTAATTTGCAGATATTGTACTATCCCTGCATTCCTGGGATGAATCCTGCTTGGTCATGGTGTATGATCTTTCTGATGTACTTCTGGATCCGATTTGCTAGAATTTTGTTGAGGATTTTGGCATCGATGTTCATGAGAGATATTGGCCTGTAATTCTCTTTCATTGTGTTGTCTTTATCGGGTTTTAGAATTAGGGTGATGCTGGCTTCATAGAAGGTGTTTGAAAGTGTTCCTTCTTCTTCAATGTTTTTGAATAGTCTGAGGAGGATAGGTTTTAATTCTTCCTTGAATGTTTGGTAATACTCTCCTGTGTAGCCATCTGGTCCCGGGCTTTTATTTGCTGGAAGCTTTTTGATTACTACTTCAATTTCTTCCATAGTTATTGGACTATTGAAATGTTTGGCTTCCTCCTCATTGAGTTTTGGGAGGTTATATTTTCTAGGAAAATGTCCATTTTTTGCAGGTTGTCCAGTTTGTTGGGATAGAGTTGTTCATAGTATTTTTTAACAATCCTTTGTATTTCCACAGGGTCTGTTGTTATTTCTCCTCTTTCATTTCTGATTTTGTTTATTTGGATCTTCTCTCTTTGCTTCTTGGTGAGCCTCTCTAGAGGTCCATCAATCTTGTTTATCCTTTCAAAGAACCAGCTCTTTATTTTGTTGATCGTTTGAATTGTTTCTTTGGTCTCCAAGTTGTTTATCTCCACTCTGATCTTCACCATTTCCTTCCTTCTGCGTACACTGGGGTTTTCTTGTTGCTTTCTTTTGAGCTCTTGGAGTTGTAGGGTTAGGTAATTTATCGCCATTGTTTCCTGTTTTTTTGCAGTAGGCTTGTAGGGCTATGAAATTTCCTCTCAAGACTGCTTTCACTGTGTCCCATAAATGTTGTATTGTTATGTTGTCATTGTCATTTGTTGCCATGATGTTTTTTATTTTTTCCTTGATCTCTCTGGTTACCCAGTCTGTTTAGTCTGGGCATATAGCATGCTGTTTAGTCTCCATGTGTTTGATTTCTTTGTATTGTTTTTATTATAGTTGATTTCCAGTTTTATGCCACTGTGGTCTGAGAAAATGCTTGATATGATTTCTATCTTCTTGAATTTGAAGAGACTTTGCCTATGACCCATCATATGGTCTATCTTTGAAAATGACCTATGTGCACTTGAGAAGAATGTATATTCTGTGGTTTTTGGGTGAAATGTTCTGAAGATGTAAATTAATTCCATCTGGTGTGGTGAGTCATTTAGGATTGATGTTTCTTTGCTGAATTTTTGTTTAGAGGATTTGTTCAGTGATGACAGTGGGGTATTAAATTCTCCTACTATGATTGTATTGCTGTCAATCTCTCCCTTGATATCCTCTAGGAGGGTTTTTTTTTAATGTATTTAGGTGCTCCTGTATTGGGTGCATATATGATTACCAGAGTCATTTCTTCCTGTTGGATTATTCCCTGTAGTATTTTGAAGTGGTCTTCCTTATCTCTTGTTATGTCTTTCACTTTGAGATCTAATTTGTCAGAAGTTTTGCAATCCCAGGTTTTTTTTCATTTCCATTTGCCTGAAACACCATCTTCCATCCCTTTACCCTCAGTCAGTGTGTATTTCTTTCTCTGAGGTGGGTTTCTTGTACACAACAGATATATGGGTCATGTTTTCTTATCCAATCGGTTACCCTATGTCTTTTGATTGGAGCATTTGATTTGTTTACATTTAACGTTATTATTGATAAGTACTTATCTGCCGCCATTTTTTTATTATTAATTTTTTACAAATATCTCCCCATTGTCCCCACTTCCTCCTAGGCATACCCCAACTCCCAAGTGTCTATGTTCATTGGTTATGCTTATATGCATGCATACAAGTCCTTTGATTGATCTCTTTTCTACCCCACCTAACTTTAAACTTCCTGCTGTAATTTCATTGTCTATTTGATGCTTTATTGCCTCTGTATCTATACTTTTGTTCATCAGTTTATAATGTTCTTTATTATCCACAAATGAGTGGGATCATGTGATGCCTCTCCTTTATTGACTGGCTTATTTCACGAAGCATAAGGCTCTCCAGTTCCATCCAGGTTGCTGCAAATGGTAAGAATTCCTTCTTTTTAATGGCAGCCTCGAATTCCATTGTGTAGATGTACCATAGTTTTCTGATCCACTCATCTGCTGACGAGCACCTCGGTTGTTTCCAAATTGTAGCTATTGTAAATTGTGCTGCTATGAACATAGGGGTGCATAAATCCTTTCTGATTGGTGTTTGTGATTGCTTATGATAAATTCCTAAGAGTGGGATTACAGGATCAAACGGGAGATCCACTTTTAGTTTTTTGAGGCAACTCCATACTATTCTCCACAGTGGCTGCACCAGTCTGCATTCCCACCAAGAGTGCACTAGTGTTCCTTTTTCTCCGCATCCTTGCCAACACTTGTCGTTTGTTGATTTGTTGATGATTGCCATTCTGAAAGGTGTAAGATGGTATCGCATTGTCATTTTGATTTGCATCTCTTGGATAATTAGTGACTTTGAACATGTTTGCATTTGTCTCTTGGCCTTCCTTCTGTGATCTTTTGAAATGGTTCTATTTAGGTCCGTTGCACATTTTTTTTTATTGGATCGTTTATCTTCCTTTTATTAAGTTGTATAACTGTGATGTCGATGTTGGAGATTAAACCTTTATCAGTAATAACATTTGCAAATATGTTCTCTAATACAGTGGCCGTTCTTGTTGTTTTGTTGATGGTTTCTTTTGCTGTGCGAAAAGCTTTTTATTTTGATGTAGTCCCATATGTTTATTTTTTGTTTAGCTTCCATTGCCTTTGGACCAGTATCAGTGAAGAAGTTCTTTCAGCATATGTCTGAGATTGTGCTGCCTGTGGATTCCTCTAGTATTTTTATGGCTTCCCTTCTAATGTTTAAGTCCTGTATCCATTTGGAGTTTATTTTTGTATTTGGTGTAAGTTGATGGTCCAGTTTCATTTGCATGTATCTGTCCAATTTTCCCAACACCATTTATTGAAGAGGCTATCTTGGCTCCATTGAATGTTCATGCCTTCTTTGTCAAATATTAGTTGAGCATAGTGGTTTGGGTGGGTATCTGGGTTTTCTATTCTATTCCATTGGTCTATATGTCTGTTCTTGTGCCAGTACCAGGCTGTTTTGAGAACAGTTGCTTTGTAATATAGCTTGAAATCTGGTATTGAGAACCCACCCTCTTTATTCTTCTTTCTCAGAATTGCTGTGGGTATTCAGGGTCTTTTTTTGTCCAGATGAATCTATGAAGAATTGTTTCTAGATCTGTGAAATATATCATTGGTATTTTAATGGGTAGTGCATTGAATCTATGGATTGCTTTGGGTAGTATGGACATTTTAATGATGTTGATTCTCCCAATCCATGAGCATGGTATGCTCTTCCATCTGTTAACATCTTCCTCTATCTCTTTTTTTCAGTGTCCTGTAGTTTTCTACATATAGGTCTTTTACCTCTTTAGTTAGGTTTATTCCTAGGTATCTTAATTTTTTTGGTTCAATGGTAAATGGGATTGCTTTTTTAGTCTCTCTTTCTGTAATTTCACTATTAGTGTATAGAGATGTCACAGATTTCTTGGCATTAATTTTGTATCCTGCTACATTGCCGAATTCATTTATGAAGTCAATTACTTTTGGAATGGAGTCCTTTGGTTTTTTTTTAATGTAGAGTATCATGTCATCTGCAAATAAGGACAGCTTTACTTCTTCTTTTCCAATTAGGATGCCTTTTATTTCTTCTTTTCTAGTTGCAATGGCTAAAACTTCTAGTACTATGTCGAACAGGAGAGGTGAGACTGGTATCCCTGTCTTGTTCCTTTTCTTAGGGAAAATGGTTTTAGTGTTTGCCCATTGAGTATCATGTTAGCTGTGGGTTTATTATATATGGCTTTTATGATGTTGAGGTATGATATTTCTATTCCCACCTTGCTGAAAGTTTTTCATCAAGAAAGGGTGTTGGATTTTCGCAAATGCTCTTTCTGCATTAATTGATATGACGATGTGATTTTTATCTCTCAATTTGTTTATGTCATGTATCACGTTTATTAATTTGCGGATATTGTACTATCCCTGCATTCCTGGGATGAATCCTACTTGGTCATGGTGTATGATCATTCTGATGTACTGCAGGATCCGATTTGCTAGAATTTTGTTGAGGATTTTGGCATCAATGTTAATGAGACATATTGGCCTCTAATTCTCTTTCATTGTGTTGTCTTATCTGGTTTTGGTATTAGGGTGATGCTGGGTTCATAGAAGGTGTTTGGAAGTGTTCCTTTTTCTTGAATATTTTTGAATAATCTGAGGAGGATAGGTTTTAATTCTTCCTTGAATGTTTTGTAAAACTCTCCTGTATAGCCATCTGACCTGTGCTTTTATTTGCTGGAAATTTTTGATGACTTCTTCAATTTCTTCCATAGTCATTGAAATATTGAGATGTTTAGATTCCTCCTCGTTGAGTTTTGGAAGGTTATATTTTTCTATGAAAATGTCCATTTCTTCCCGGTTGTCCCATTTGTTGGAATAGATTTGTTCATAGTGTTTTTTTTTAAACAATTATTTGTATTTCAGCGGGGTCTGTTGTTCTTTCTCCTCTTTCATTTCTGATTTTGTTTATTTGGGTCTTCTCTCTTTGCTTCTTGGTAAGCCTAACTAGAGATACATCAGTCTTGTTTATCCTTTCAAAGAACCAGCTCTTGGTTTTGTTGATCTTTTGAATTGTTTCTTTGGTCTCCATGTTGTTTATCTCGACTCTGATCTTTACTATTTCCTTCCTTCTACTTACACTGGGGTTTTCTTGTTGCTCTCTTTCGAGCTCTTTAAGTTTTAGGGTTAGGTAATTTATTACCATTGTTTCCTGTTTTTTGCAGTAGGCTTGTAGGGCTATGAAATTTCCTCTCAAGACTGCTTTCACTGTGTCCCATAAATTTTGTATTGTTGTGTTGTTATTGTAATTTGTGGCCATGATGTTTTTTATTTCTTCTTTGATCTGTGGTTACCCAGTCGTTGTTTAATAACATGCTGTTTAGTCTCCATGTGTTTGATTTCTTTCTATTGTTTTTATTATAGTTGATTTCCAGTTTTATGCTACTGTGGTCTGAGAAAATGCTTGATATGATTTCTATTTTCTTGAATTTGAAGAGACTTTTCTTATGACCCAACATATGACCTACTTTTGAAAATGAGCCATGTGCACCAGAGAAGAATGTGTATTCTGTGGCTTTGGGGTGAAATGTCCTGAAGATGTAAATTAATTCCATGTAGTATAGTGAGTCATTTAGGATTGATGTTTCTTTGCTGATTTTTTGTTTAGAGAATTTGTTCAGTGATGACAGTGGGGTATTAAAGTCTCCTACTATGATTGTATTGCTCTCAATCTCTCCCTTAATATCCTCCAGGAGTTTTTTTTTAATGTATTTAGGTGCTTCTATATTGAGTGCGTATATGTTTACCAGAGTTATTTCTTCTTCTTGGATTGTTCCCTTTAGTATTATGAAGTGGCCTTCTTTATCTCTTGTTATGTCCTTCACTTTGAGATCTAATTTGTCAGATATAAGTATTGCAACCCCAGTTTTTTTCTCATTTCCTTTGGTGTGAAATACCATCTTCCATCCCTTCAATATGTGTGCATCTCTTTTCCTGAGGCGGGTTTCTTGTAGACAGCAAATATATGATCATGTTTTCTTATTCAATCAGTCATCCTATGTCTCCTGTTTGGAGCATCATTAATCAATTTACATTTAAAGTTATTATTGATAGGTACTTATCTTTCACCATTTTTATTCTTTACCCCAGTGTTCCTTATTTTATTCTTATTTCTTTTTATTATAGCAGCCCCTTTAATAGTTCTTGCATTGCTGGTTTGGTGGTAATATATTCCCTTAGTCCTTTTTTGTCTGTGAAGCTTCTGATTTCACCTTCAATTTTGATTGAAAGCCTTGCAGGGTACAGTATTGTTGGATTCAGACCCTTATTTTGTATGACTTTGTATATTTCATTCCATTCCCTTCTGGCCTGATGAGTTTCTGTTGAGAAATCAGTAGCTAGTCTTATTGCGGTTCCTTTTTAGGTAACTTTCTATTTCTCTCTGGCCGCTTTTAAGATTCTTACTTTGTCGCTGGTGTTTGTCAATTTAATTATAATGTGCTTTGGTGTCAGTTTGTTGGGGTTAATTTTGCTTGGGACTCTGTGAGCTTCTTGGATTTGTGTGGGTTTTTTCTTTCCTATATTGGGAAAATTTTCTGTTATTATTTCTTCAAACAGGTTCTCTAATCGTTGCTCAGTTTCCACTCTTTCTGGAACCCCAATTATGCGGATGTTGTTTTGTTTCATGTTATCCCAAAATTTCCTTAGGCGCTTCTCTTGCTTTTTAATTTTTTTTTTCTAGAAGCTGCTGTACTTGTGTGTTTTTTCCTACCCTGTCTTCTAGCTCACTGATGCGGTCCTCTGCTTCTTCCAGTCTACTTTTGATGCTTTCTATTGTGTTCTTCATAGCAGTGATGTCATTTTTCATTTCTTCTTGCTTCTTCTTCATTTCCTCTTGGCTCTTTTTTTATGTCCTCTTGGCTCTTACTCACATTGTCGATTTTGTCTTCCATTCTTTCTATCCACCTTATGATCATTTCTCTGAACTCTTTCTATGGCAGGCTTATTTCTGCTTCTATTTCATTTACTTCCTTTTCTGGTGATACCTGACTTTCTGTTGTATGCGGGCAGATTCTTCTTTTGCCCATGGTCTTTCTTCTCCAAGTGTCTGGTTATGTAGTTCTCTCTCCTATGTTGATTCAAAGGCACAAACTACAATCTAACCAGGTACAACACACTGAACAGAAATGTATTCACGATGTTAATCACCACAAATAAGGTGACCACTAATGAAAGAGAAATTAGGGGTAAATAGAGAACGAAGAAGAGGAAAATGAGGAAAAAAAAAAAGAAAGAAATGCCAAAATCAAATTGTGAGAGGGAGAAAAGTAAAAAATAAATAAATGAACAGAAATATAATAAAATAAAAAATTAAAAGGAGAAGAAGAAGAAGAAGAAAAGAGAAAGAGAAAAAAGTCAGAGAGAAAAGAAAGTGGATAAGAGAGAAAAGGGGACCAAAATATAGATGTCGGGAAAAAACTCCAAAAGAACAGTCACTAATCCCAACAAATGCTGGCAACAAGTACCTGGAGATTAATACAAAGTACAATAACAATTGGTATTGAAGGAGGCGAGGGAAAAGAGAGGTAAAAAACAAACCAAAACAAAGCAAATAAAAAGCAAAATAAAACAAATAGAATAAGCTAAAAGAATCTCACAAAAAATTACAAAACGTTGTTATAATCACCGTTCAGGCAAACCGCAACAAAAGGATATAGAGAAAAAACATTTTGGATAGTAAAGACTAGAAGAGAGAGTTTTGTATGGACTTGGAGTAGAGGATTTGAAATTAGATATATAAGTGGGGTGAAATTGTAACCATGCAAAGAGAAAAAATAGGGAGAATCTAAAGTTGGAAATGGGAAAGAGAAACAAGACAACAAAATGGGGAAAATTAGGAGGAGAGTGTTGGCATAAAGGTAGAGTTGAGATAGAGTAAAATTATGCTAAAGGGAAGATGAAAATAGAATATAGAACCCTAATCCTGAAGTAAAATAAAGAGAAAACAAAATGATACTTGTTTTTTTCCAAAAAGGTAAAATAGTAGGAGTAGTAATAATTCTAGTTGAAAACAAAAATGTAATAATTAAAAAGGTAAAATCAATTGAGGAGGAAAGAAAAAAATAGTTTTTTAATTAAAATATGCAAAAATTAAAAATAAAATAAAATAAAAAATTAAGAAAAAGAAAACTACAAAAAGAAGAAAAAAAAAATAGAATGGGCCATAGTGGAGGTCATTCACTTCCACTATTGTTCTGCTTGGCACTGCTGTTTCCCAGTCAGGAGGGTATTACAGTTCTCTGTGTTCCACGGCTGAGGTCTTAATCTGTTTATTTTTTTGTGGTTATGCGAGAGTCAATTTGTGTGTTTTGGAATTGACCTCTGAGACTGAGCACAGGACCTCTCTAGGCTGTGCTCATATCCTGTTACTCTATGGTTCTTAAAACTAGTTTGTGGGGATTTTGAAGCTGGGACACTGTAATAACTGCCAGGCTGTCCTTCTGCCTCAGATCAAAATGAGTTGTTTTCTAGAGCTCCCCTCTGTCAGCAGTTCCGAGCGTCTGCTTCCACACTTAGGAATCACGCCCTGCCCCACATCCGTGGACCTCTCCAGAAGCAGCTTTCCCGCAGCCTGGTTCCCACGGTGTGCACATCTCTGTTCTGTGGGACAGGAGACCTCACCTTATCCCAGGCAAAATCTGACCTTTCCGTGTGCTGTGTGTATCTCCTCTGAGTCCATGTGTCTGTGCCGATTGGAGAGCGGTGTTCTGGGTTCCCCAGCTGTTCCGTGGGTGCTGCAGCTGTAGCTTTCAGACTGTCACAGACATCCACCTCCCTCTGCAAGATGGTGCGGTCTCCTCGTTCACACTGGTGGTTCCGGCAGACAAAAACCCTGTGGCAGTGGGGCTGCCTGGTCAGGAGAGCCCCATCCAGCAGTCCCCCATCTTCTCCTGAAGGATAACTGACTTTTAACTTGTCTACAAATACTCCCAGTGTGACTCTCCGCTGCTCTCTCTCCCTCTGCCCAGCGACAAAGCTCTATACTCATCTGTCTATTTTGCTGCCATTTTCCTCCCCGATTTTTATCTCTCAATTTGCTTATGTGATGTATCACATTTATTGATTTGTGGATATTCTACCATCCTTGCATTCCTGGGATGAAACCTTCTTGGTCATGGTGTATGATCTTTCGGATGTACTGCTGGATCCGATTTGCCAGAATTTTGTTGAGAATTTTGGCATCTATGTTCATGAGAGATATTGGCCTGTAATTCTCTTTCATTGTGTTGTCTTTATCTGGTTTTGGTATTAGGATGATGCTGGCTTCATAGAAGGTGTTTGGAAGTGTTCCTTCTTCTTGAATATTTTTGAATAATCTGAGGAGGATAGGTTTTAATTCTTCCTTGAATGTTTGGTAAAACTCCCCTGTGTAGCCATCTGATCCCGGGCTTTTATTTGCTGGAAGCTTTTTGATGACTGCTTCAATTTCTTCCCTAGTTATTGGACTATTGAGATATTTAGATTCTTCCTGATTGAGTTTTGGAAGGTTATATTTTTCTAGGAATATGTCCATTTCTTGCAGGTTGTCCAATTTGTTGGAATAGAGTTGTTCATAGTATTTTTTTAACAATCCTTTGTATTTCGGCAGGGTCTGTTGTTATTTCTCCTCTTTCATTTCTGATTTTGTTTATTTGGGTCTTCTCTCTTTGCTTCTTGGTGAGCCTGTCTAGAGGTCAATCAATCTTGTTTATCCTTTCAAAGAACCAGCTCTTTATTTTGTTGATCTTTTGAATTGTTTCTTTGGTCTCCATGTTGTTTATCTCCACTCTGATCTTTACTATTTACTTCCTTCTCCTTACACTGGGCTTTTCTTGTTGCTCTCTTTCGAGCTCTTTGAGTTGTAGGTTTAGGAAGTTTATTACCATTGTTTTCTGTCTTTTTGCAGTCAGCCCGTAGGGAAATGAACTTCCCTTTCAAGACTGCTTTCACTGTGTCCCATAAATTTTGTATTGTTGTGTTGTCATTGTCATTTGTTGCCCATCCCCTACTTTTCATCTGAGGTTTGATGGTCTGACTGATGCTTCCCTGTCTTTGGATCTGTTTTTGTTCATCAATTTATGTTGTTCATTATATTCCATAAATAAGTAATATCATGTGATATTTATCCTTCTCTGGTTGGTTTCTTTCACTTAGCGTAATGCTCTACAGTTCCATGCCTCACCATTCTCATTGGGGAGGTGAAGGGAGGTCAGTGTGGTAGGTTTGGACAACTAAAATTACAAAGAGGGGTTCTGGCTGTGACAGGATTTGACCTTCTCAGGAGGCCTCACAGTTTGCCTCCAGCCTCAGGCTGCCTTCAGAAGGGCTGATTGGCAGCCCCTTCATAAGAATCATTGCCAGAGGGAAATATATAGTTTCAAATGTACATAAAGAACCCAGAGGCTTAACCATGTTTGTTTATTTATGAGTAATAGTGCATCTGGAAGGTATCTTAGTTTATTCACCACAAAGATAGTTCTCCAGAGGAAAATGACAAACACAGAAATGTACAAAATGACAGTAATGATGGTAATCTCCTCCAGAATTTCAAAAAACTGGCTGGAGGACACAGTAATGGGGCAGGATATGCAATAGATGGAATACTATGTGAGATCCTGAGGATCTTTAGACTCTTATAATACATCTGTCTCGGGAAATCATCTTTCAAATCCCAACTCCAGCCTCCATGTGATTCCCAGAGGATTGTCTGTTTTAAGAAAGACTGCAAGTTGGCTGACTCATGCCTCCTGTGTCACTAGCAATATTTATAGACATTAAAACATGGGTTTCACTGGGGAATGCAGGTTCTAGTTCACCAGGGGCTCTGCTTATTCCAGTGTCTAAAGTTATGTTGGAAGCCCTCCAGAAATAGCTTCTCCCGTGGGAAAGTCAATTTTTATCACTCAAAGACTAACCTAAGTTAAAAAAAAAAATAAAGAAATGACTTTAATCAGAAACCATGAGATTTCAGGACTTAAGTAAAAACAAGGCAGGGATCATGAGTATGCCGCTAATAGTGCGAGGTTTTTTCTGAAATCTGTTATATTTATTGTTTTGGACTCTTACATGACAGGAGACAGAATTCCACTGAGTTCAGTTAATTCTGATAACTGTTTTAGAGATAGCTTTAATCATATGTACTTGAAACATCAACACCTTAAATTTTTTAATTCTGTCTCAGGGAATTACTTATTAATTTGAGAGAGAGAGAGAGAGAGAGAGAGAGAGAGAGAGAGAGAGAGAGAGAGGAAAAAGAAGCATTGATAAAACAGGAAACATGGATCAATTGCCTCCTCTCTGCTTTCTGAATAAGGATAAAATTTGCAACCTGTTAAGTGCCTGTACCATGAATCAAACAGGCCATCAATTTTGGGGGGATGTTTCAACCCCCTGGGCACCTTGAGCAGAGCAGCACCTTAATTCTTAATGTTTTCTTTAAGAGAGTATATTAGTATGACTCAGCATTTGTAGGGTCCCAAACTTTCTGTACTTTGGAAGGCAGATAATGGCAGGAAGTCTCACTTTGTCCAATCTTGGCTTATTTTGCATTGCTGACCAAGGTCCTGAAAGAAATTCTGCATGACTTTGTGGTTCTAATTTGTAACCTGGTGCCTCTGTGATTGGTGAATTCAATGGGATAAAGAAAAGGATTCCTTTGTTGTGCTTGTGTGAACAACATGAATTATACTAGAGGCCTCGTTCATGAATTTGTTCACCAGTGGGGATTTCGGCCTGGCTGGCAATCGGGGCAAATCTGGGCCATCTTTCCCAGTCCATATTGGCCAGATCCCAGGAGCAAGCTAACCTACTGGACTGTCTACTTCATGGTGGTCAGGGAACATCATAGCAACCTGTCATTCTCAGCTGTTTCATAGTTAGGGTCAATTTGCATATTACCCTTTTATTATATACTATAGATTATCTGTTCACAGTAAGTAATACATAATTCTCAGCAATGTTTAGGGGAACTCCTCTCCACAAAAGAGCCATGTGCTATGAAGTGGGAAATTTCATATGCTGGTGTCACTTGTTATAAGGCTGAGGTTTAAATGGAATCAGCATTAGGACAGAAACACTATTCACAGCAAATGGGAAAGACTGCAGTAAACTGGAGGAAAAGTGTCCTGAACATTTTCCAAAAATGACCAATGATCTGTGGCTTGTATGATGTTTGCTAATGGACATTCTCAGGGCCTCCATATCTGTTTTCTGTGGCTGAAGTCATTAGCAGAAATAATAAACAGTTCGTTGGAGATCCTGGCCTCACCTCAAGGTTTCCTCTGAGCTGAGGAAGGATAATCCTATACTCAATATCAGAATCTATTTTTTGTAACCAGTCAGCATCCCTATGGATTCTGATGGCAAAATTTTTCATTGCTTGTCGATATTTGCTGCTCCTGTGGCAAGGCTGGTCCTCCCAGGAAATTAGGAGAGAGGTGGTAAAGCCCATATACAATTGTGATTTTAATTTCCTGTCAAGACAGGAATATCCAGATCTTTAATTGGAATTTCTTTTTAAAACTTTATTAAGTCTATTTATAATTGACATGCAACAAAATGCACTCTTCTAATGTGTACAATGTGGTAAGCTTGGACATATGGAAGAAGCTGTGAAAAAATCACATGTGAAATAGTCGTATCTCACCTATGTGCAGGTTAGAGCAAAAGTAGGCTTACAGATGTAACTATGCAGATTACAGAGATTATTCTCTTAATTTATATGTCTTTTGAATTTTAAAAAATAATGTTATTGACCTTTTAGAAAGCGAGGAAGGGAGAGAGTGAGAAAAAGAGATAAGTGAAATATTGAATTGCTGCATCCTGTCAGCAACCTCCAGGGCATCCAGGTAGGCATGTTCCCTGACTGCACTGGATCCAGTGACTTTCAGGGCAAGGGATGGTGCCCAACCAACTGAAGTACATAGGCCAGGGAAGAGATTATTTTTATTTTCTAACTATTGTATTAATATTTTTTTTACCAACAGTTATAAATGTACTATACTACACCCTATATTTACCTCCTGCCCTTTTATAATCTCTTTCTGCCTTCTCCAGCTCTAAATGCAGTCATTGATTTTCCTTCCTTTACAAGAGCAGCCCATATTTTTCATAATGTTATAAACACTATAATGTGTGTATTCTTTAACAAATATGTGACTCTTTCATGCTCATAATTAATTTGAAGTTCAACAGTAATGTATATATTAAAAATTAATTACTTTTATTGTTGAATAGTATTGTTTTCTGTAAAAAAATTTTTATCTATTGATATGACTATGGTTTTTGTTATTTCCAGGTTTGAGATATTATAAATAAAGTTTCTGGAAACATTGGGTCCAGTTCTTTGGAAATGTTTGTTTTCCTTATATAACTGTTGCAGTATAGGTGAGTGTATTACTTTAAAAATATTTTTATTGATTTCAGAGAGGAAGGAAGAGGGAGAGAGAGATAGAAACATCAATGACGAGAGAGAATCATTTGATTGGCTACCTCCTGCACGCCCCCTACTGAGGATCGAGCCTGCACTCGGGGCATGTGCCCTTTACCGGAATCAAACCTTGGACCCTTTATTCCACAGGCTGATGCTCTATTCACTGACAAATACTGCCTAGGATGATTGTTTTACTTTTTAAGGCATGAAGAATTGTGATCTAAATCTGATTTCACATTTATTCCTCAAGGACTCAATTTCTTTCTGTGTCATTTGGGACTATGTATTTTGAATACTGGGAGGAAAATTATTTTTCTAAAATTGTACCCTACCTACAATTTAAAGACCACTTGCATGATATATTTAAAAGATTAACCTATGTTGCTAACATTCTCCACCATTCAGTTTCAGTTGAAGCATTCAATAGTGTATTAAGTGAAGCCAAGATTTGTAGTATTTGTCAGTTTTTCTGGTGTAAATGCTCTCATCGTCACTTTCAAATTTCCAAAGTGGTAGCCCTGAAAATGGGCTGATAAGATATTTTAGTAGTAAATCATTATATTGTATTTCCAACTTATTGCTACCACAGGTTTAAACATGCTCAAGAACTTTCATAATAAAATAGTAAAATAATGGGGAAATGGCAAATTTAAATCATTTTTAAACTTTGATGTATGTATAATTGATTTAAAATATACATTCAAAAATATATTTTTATTGATTTCAGAGAGTAAGGGAGGAGTGAGGGATAGAAAAATCAATGATGAGATAAAATCACTGACAGGCTACCTCATGTATTCCTCACAATGGGGATCAAGCCCACTACCTGAGCATGTGTCCTGACAAGAATGCAACCATGAATTCCAGTTTCATAGGTCAATGCTCAACTACTGAATCACACCAGCCAGGCTCTCCTAAGCTTTCAAGGGATCCAACTCCATCTGCAACCAGGGCAGCAATGAGCAGTGAATGTCCATCCTAACTAACCCCCTGAACCTGTGCTCAGGTTCTGATACTCTGAATCTCCAATGAGCTCACAGTAGTTTTTCTAGTTCCTTGTTCTATCCTAAGACCTAAATTTTTCTCATTATCCCCATCTTTAATAAATGTTCCCTCAAAATATCTGAACTCATGTTATGAAATCTTTTTTGCATGAAGTAAAAATCTCAAACAATATAGGCCAAGCTGAGGCACACTAGCTCCAGACTGGTTCTTGTTCCTAAAACGTATGGCTGGGACATCCTATATTAAGATAGAACAAGGCATTATTTTATTTGCAAGACTTGGAAGAAAATGTGATGGATCCAAATCACTTTGTTGTTGAGTCAAATAAATCTCAATACTGTTCATTTTTTTAAATATACTTATTGATTTTTTTAGAGAGAAAGGGAGAGGAGAAATGCCAATGGATGAGAGAAAATCATTCACCAGCTGCTTCCATTATTCCCCCTCCTGGGAAGGAGCCCCCAACCTGGTTCTGTGCCTTAACTTGGAATTGAACCCGTGATATGTTGGTTGATGACTACACGCCCAACCACTAAGCTCCCTGGCTGTGCATACTGTAAGGTTGCAAAAAATCAGGATTGGGCCGGAGTTAACCCAGCTCGGCTTAAAATTATATCCCCCAGTCACATCCTATTATTGTAGTTTCAGGGCGGAGGACAGGGTGGAAATTCCTAGGATGCCGCAACCCAGGCACAGGTTGTTAATCTTATGTAGCAAGAGCCTGTAGCTAGATTACGAAAGGAGACATAGTCCAGATGTCCCAGGAGGCTAGCCCAGAGATAATCACCAGCCGCATCCTGTTATCTCGTTATTGTAGCCCCATGGTAACCAGACGTATGTGGAGACTGTAGATTGTAAAATGTGGAGACTGCAGATTGTAAAATGTGTGCAGGAATGAAGGAAATAAAATTCTGTGTTGGCCTCTGTATAACCCTGTTGCTTGTCACATAGTATATAAGCCTGACTTTGTATCGACACGGGGCTCTCAGCCTCTGCTCTGCTTTCAGAGTATGTTGTGAGCCCCAGCATGCTGGTGAATAAACCCTTTGCTGTTTGCATGGGAACGTCTCTTGGAGCTTTCCTTTGAGCGGTGAGCGTTTCGACCCTAACAATACTATTATTTTTTTAAAAAAATATTTATTATTCAGATTATAACATCTGTTTCTCTCTTTTCCCCTCCATAGTTCTCCTCCACCCAGCTCCCACCCTTTCCTCTACCCTTACCTCCCTCCCGTTGACCTCCTCCATAGGTGTATGATTTTTGTCCAGTCTCTCCCTGTACACCCCTCCCACCACTCCCTCTGAGAATTATTAGTCCACTCCTTTTCTGTGCTCCCAATTCTATTATATTCACCAGTTTATTCTGTTGATCAAATCTTCGATTCCCTTAATTTTCATATTCACTTGTTGATAGTCAGTGTATGTTTAATTTTTAGTTGGCTCTTTTGCATCTCTAGTTGGTTCTTTTTTATCTCCTCTTGGGTCTCGCTAAATTTATCCATCTTTTCTAGGAGATTCTTGAAAAACCTTATAAGAATGGTTTTGAACTCTATATCCAGTCGTTTGTTTTCCTCCGTTTCTTTTATTTGTGATCCCTTCCCTTGTCTCGGCATTTTCACTATGCCGGGAGAACTTCTGTGTTGGATTCAACCTTATGATACCAGACTTGCAAAACTGCAGAAGCTTCTCTATTGAGCTTGGGATGGGTGGATTCTCAGGCCTTAAGGGACCGCCTTGCCTTCCAGTTGGCCCTGCCCTCCATGGCCTCCGAGTCTCACGTGACTGGGTAATCGCTGGAGCAGTCTCTTGCAGGCACGCGCTCTTGCAGTGCCTCTACACTGCTGCCTTTCAGCTCCACTGTGCTACGGGACCATATGAGTCTGGGTCCCCAGGGTTTCGCCAGAAACTGGGGTTTAGTGAAGTTAGAAGTGGTGCAGTTGGGAGGGTCTGTCTCCCACCCACTCGCGAAAGCCAGGGGCACAATCAGAAGCCTTTCCTCTGCGCGCAGTGCCCTGCGCATCATCAGACTTCTGATCTTTTGCGACTCCCCTAAATTTCCATGCACTTCTCCCTTATCACAGTCCAAACTCCCCCTGTATGAGTTTTGGCTGGATCTGGGGTGTAGTGTCGTAGGATAAGGGGTTCAATAACTTTGAGAGTCTCTGTCTTCCTCCCACCAGAGAAATCCAGCCAGGTTCTCTGGCACCCGCTCTCTCCATGTGCGCGTCTTTGTACCTCAGCTTTTTGCAGCTTCCCTGGGTCTCTGTGAGCCCCTCTCTTTCGTTCTAGTTGTAGAATTTTCACTTAGCCAGCTTTCCTGTGGTTCTGGATGATGTCCTTTCTGTCTTTTAGTTGTAGTTTTGAAATTGTTGTGTGAGGCAGCAGTGTAGGTGTTTACCTATGCCGCCATCTTGGATTCTCTCTCCACACTGTAATTTTTTATTGTTGACTCTTACAGATGTTCCGAATTTCCTCCCATACTCCTCCCCCATTTTTTCCCCTCTACCCTACCCCCAATGCTTCTAGTCCCTCACCATATTATAGTGTTTGTTCATATGTATATAAGAATATACTTTGTTTAAAATACCTTTCTCACTTCTCTTATTTTTCCTGTTTTTCATGTCTTTTATCCATTTTAGTTTTTCTGTTTCCTTTCTTTTCCCTCCCTTTTTACAAATGGATCTACATTATCTGCTTTATTGATGTGCTATTATTCTAGTCTCTGTTGGTTTATTCATATATCTATTTTCCTTTTTCCTGACCCTATTCCATTTCCCTTTCTTTTTTATTTTTCTTAACTACACTTGCTTCACTTATTTTTTTTACATTTTAATAAATCTTGCTTCACTTATTTTTTTTACATTTTAATAAATCTTTATTGTTCAGATTATTATAATAGTTCATCCCCCCCCATAGCACCCCTCCACCTGGTTCCCACCCCACCCTCTGCCCTTATTTCCCCTCCATTGTCCTCATCCATAGGTGTATGATTTTTTCCCAGTCTCTCTCTGCACCCACCTCACCTCTTCCCGCCTGAGAATTATCAGTCCACTTCCTTTTTATGCCTCTAATTCTATTATATCCACCAGTTTATTCTGTTCATCAGATTTTCAGTTCACTTGATTTTCAGGTTTACTTGTTGATAGATATGTATTTGTTGGTCATAATTTTTATCTTTACCATTTTCTTTTTCTTCCTCTTCTTAAAGAATACCTTTCAGCATTTCATATAATACTGGTTTCATGTTGATGAACTCCTTTAGCTTTTCTTATCTGTGAAGATCTTTATCTGACCTTCAATTTTCAATGATAGCTTTGCTGGGTAGAGTAATCTTTTGTAGGTTCTTGCTATACATCCCTTTGAATATTTCTTGCCACTGCCATCTGGCCTGCATTGTTTCTGTTGAGAAATCATCTGACAATCATATGGGTGCTGCTCTCTTGTAGGTAATTAACTGTTTTTCTCTTGCTTCTTTTAATATTCTCTCTTTGTCTTTTGCTCCTTGTATTTTAATTATGATGTGTATTGGTGTGTTCCTCTTTGGATTCCTTTTGTTTTGAGTTCTGTGTGCTTCCTGGACTTGTAAGTCTATTTCTTTCACCAGGTGGAGGAAGTTTTCAGTCATTATTTCTTCAAATAGGTTTTCAGTATCTTGTTCTCTCTCTTCTTCTGGCACCCCCATAATTCTGATATTGGTACACTTGAAATTGTCCCAGTGGCTCCTTACACTATGTTCACGTTATTGGATTCTTTTTTTTTTTCTTTTATAGTTGAGTGTTTTCTGCTTCTTTGTATTTCAAATCTTTGACTTGATTCTTGCATTCCTTTATTGTGCTGTTAGGTCTCTGTATAATATTTTTTATTTCAGTCAGTGTATGTTTAATTTCTAATTGGTCCCTTTTCATCTCTAGTTGTTCTTTTTTCATCTCCTTTAGGGCCTCACTAAATTTATCCATCTATTCTAGGAAATTCTTGAAAAACCTTATAACTGTGGTTTTGAACTCTATATCCCATAGTTTGTTTTCCTCTATTTCTTTCGTTTGTGAAGTGTTCTTTTGTCTCCACATATTTCGCTGCTTCTCTGAGTTGGTAGAATAGCTTTGTGTGCTAGGTGTCCTATATGGCTCAGTAGCTCTGCCTCCCCAGTTACCTGAGGTGGGCACTCCTGGTACACCCTTAGTGGGCTGTGTATACAGCCTTGTTGTAGTTAATTCTTGATTGTTGTTGATATCACTGAGAGCAATTGACCTCCAAGCCAATTGATTGTGAGGATCAGCTGTGTCTGAGCCTGGAGAACTTCTGTGCTGGACTCAGCCTTAAGACTTGCAGGATTGCAACAGCCTCTGTGCTGAGCTTGGATGAGGTGGAGTCTCAGGGCCAAGCAGACAGTCTTGGATTCCCGTCAGCCCTGCCCTACCCAGCAGCCCCTGGGTCTCAGTGTTTCCGGGTAATTGCTGCAGCCATTCTCTGCACATGCACACATACCTCCATACCCTTACCTTTCTGGCTCCCCTGAGTTTCTGTGTGCTCTAGGGACCTGTGTGAGTCTAGGTCCCCAGGGTCTCGCCCAAAACTGGGGTTCAGTTCAGTCGGAAATGGATTTCAGTGCTGTTGGGAAGTTCTGTTTTCCTCCTGCTAAAGAAAGCCAGTGGCACAATCAGCAGTCAGTACTCTGTGTATACACTTTTGTGCACCCCCAGACCTCTGGCTTTCACGGATCCTTTAAGTTTCTCTGTACTCCTTTCTTTTCACAACAGTCCAGACTTCCCCATATGAGTCTTGCCCGTAACTGGGTTCCAGTGCAGTTAGAAGTGGGGTTCAATGCAGTTGGGGTTTTCTGTCTACCTCCTGCTAGAGGAAGCCAGCCAGATCCTCCACCACCCATCTTCTCCATGAGTGTGTCTCCATACCTCAGCTTTTTACAACTCCTCTGAGTCTTCGTGAGTCCCTCTCTTTACTTCTAGTTGTAGAATTTTCACTCAGCCAGCTTTCCTGTGGTTCTGGATGGTATCTGTTCTGTCTTTTAGTTATAATTTTGAAATTGTTTTGCAAGGCAGCAGTCTAGGTATTTACCTATGCCGCCATCTTGGTTTCTCTCTCTCACTTTAAAAAAAAAATTATTGATTTTTTACAGAGAGGAAGGGAGAGGGATAGAGAGTTAGAAACATTGATGAGAGGAACATCAATCAGCTGCCTCCGGCACCACCCTTCCAGGGATGTGCTTACAACCAAGGTACATGCCCTTGATAGGAATCAAACCTGGGACCTTTCAGTACACAGGCTGACACTCTATCCACTGAGCCAAACTGGTTTTGGCTCTCACTTCTTAAATTTCATGCTTTCTTCTGTCTCTAATCTCCTTTTAACATTTTTGTTTCATTTTATTTTTCTATTTTATTCTTGTCTTCTAATTTATTTTTCCCATCCTCTGTTATAAACTGTGGTTATTTCCCTATTTGTCCAATTCTTTACCCTATTTTCTCTGTTTAATCTCAGCATCTACAGATTCTTTGCCCCCATATTTTTTCTGGTTGTTTCTTTTTTGCATCTTTTGATTTATTTGTTTTGCTGGTTTTCTCCCCCCTTTTTTTCTCTTGCTATCATTATTGCTCTCTTTTCTCTTTCCTACTTATATTTATTTGGTGGTCGGTCACTTTAATTGGGGTTATAGGTGTCTTGTGTACATTCGTGTGGTGTTCCTTCTGTGTCATGTATTGTCCTGTTGTATTTTTTTTTTCATTTGTCTCAGTGCATCCACAAACATTGGCATGAGGTGGTTGGAAGCAATCTACATAATCATATACCCTGAGAGGGTCCATCCAAAAAATGGGCAATAATATTCAAGAACTAACTTAATCAGAGTAACATAAATATTTCTAGTAAGATGCCTCCCTAGAATACCCAGCCTTGGTGACCTGAGAAACTACACCACTGGGTATTACAAAACATCTAGTACATAAGACCAATTCAAAACTGGGTAAAATAGCAGTTTGATTAGTACATAGAATCAGATACAAATAACAGCAAAAATGGGGAGATAAACAACCCTCAAATAAAAGAAAAGGAGGAATCATCAAAAAAGAGACTAAATGTATGCAATCAATTTTTTTAGAGAGAAAATTCAAACTCATGGTTATAAGGGTCTTCAAATGTCTGAATGAGGAATTCACCAACATTTGTAAGAATCCAGAGGAAAGGAAGAATGACAGCTACAACAAAGAATACAATGGAAGGTCTCAGTGGTAGATGAGAAGAAGCTGAGGACCAAATCTTCCAGATAGAAGACAAGGTAGAAAAAACAACCACCACTACAACAACACCCAAGCAGTGCCACAACTGAAAATTTAAAAAAAAAACAACAGTAGGAGAGTCTAAAACAGTTCTGGACAACATAAAATGAAACAACATGCACAAAATAAGGGTTCCAGAAGAAGAAGATGATGAGCAAGGAATAGAAACCCTGTTTGAAGAAATAATGAGAGAAATTTTTGCTGACTTTTAGAAGAAAAGAAGTCACATAAACCTAAGCAGCATAGAGTATCCCAAACCATACAAACCCAAAAAAGATCAATACTAAGACACATTATATTTAAACTGGAATTAGCCATGAAAAAGTAAGAATCTTAAATGCTGGCAGAGGGTGACAAAATTAACTACAAGAGACCTCCTATTAGACTATCAACTGGTTTCTCCCCACAAACACATTAGGCTAGAAGGGAATGGGATAAAGTATACAAAGTGATGCAATGCAAGGACTGAATCCAGGAATAATTTATCCAGAAAGGCTATCATTCAAAATTGAAGTTGAAATCAGAAGATTCACAGTCAAAAAAACCCAACCAAACAAAAAAAACTAAGGGAATTTGTCACCACCAAGACAGAAATGCAAGAAATGCTAAAGGAACTGCCGTAAAAAGAAGAAACAGAAAGAGAAGAATACACTCAAAAATAAACTATAAAAATGCGAACAAGCACCTACCTACCAATAACAACCTTAAACACAAATGGGTTAAATGCTCCAATTAAAATATATAAGGTAGCTTAATATATAGGAAAACATGACCTGAGGTAGGTCTATATGAGACCTACCTCAGGACAAAGGACAAACACAGACTGAAAGTGAAGGGACAGAAAAACTTTTTATCAGGCAAATGGAAATGAAAAAAAAAGTTGGGGTAGAAATACTCCTATCTGACAAAATAGACTTCAACGTGGACACTATCACAAGAGATAAAGAAAGCCACTTCATAATACTACAGGGATATATACAACAAGAGGCTATAACTTGGGGAAACATATGAACCCAATACAGGAGCATCTAAATATATGAGAAAACTTCTGGATGATATTAAGAGAAAGATTTCAGCAATACAATCATAGTAATGGACTTTAATAGCCCACTGACATCACTGGATAAATTTTCTAAATAAGAAATCAGCAAGGAAACTGCAATCCTAAATGACTCACTAGAATAGATGGAACTACTTGACCTCTTCAGAACATTCCACCCCAAAGCTAGAAACCATACATTCTTCTCAATTGCACATGGACATTTTCAGAGATAGAGCACATGTGAGGTACAAGCTAAGTCTCTACAAATTCAAGAATATTGAAATCATATCAAGCATCTTCTCAGACCTCAATGGCACAAAATTAGAAATCAGTTACAATAAAAATGGACAAAAACAATCAAATACGTGGAGGCGAAATAGCATGTTATTAAACAATGAATGGGTTACCAAAGAGATCAAAGAAGAATAAAAAAAAATCCTGGAAACAAATGACAATGAACACACAACAATCCAAATGCTATGTGACATAGTGAAAGCAGTCCTGAGAGGGAAGGAAATTCATGGCACGAGTAGCATGCCTCAAAATCAAAACAAAACAAAACAAAACAAAACAAACAAACAAACAAAAAAAACACAAGAAAAACTGGTAATAAATTATATAGCACTACAACATAAAGAATTAGAAAGAGAACAAAAATACCCAAAACAAATAGAATGAAATAAATGACATAGAGACCAAAAAGATAATACATAAGATCAATAAAACCAATAAGTGGTTCTTCTAAAGAATAAATAAGATTGATGGACCTCTAGCCAGGCTCACCATGAAACAAAAGCAGAGGAAACAAATAAAAAAAATCAGAAATGAAAGAGGTGAATTAACAACTGACTCACAGAAATACAAAGGAGTATAATACAATACTATGAATGGTATTAGTCCAACAAATGGGACAATCTGGATGAAATGCACATATTCCTAGAAAAATACGACCTTCCAAAACTCAATTAGGAAGAATCAGAAAACCTAAATAGAGAGATTACTATTGATGAAATTGATACAGGAATTAAATACACACACACACACACACACACACACACACACACACACCAATAAATAGAAGTCATGGTCCAGATGGCTTCACAGGTGAGATTTTCCAAACATTTAAAGAAGAACTAAATCCTATACTTCTCAAACCATTCCACCAAATCCAAGAGAATGGAACACTTCCAAGCTCTTTTTACAAAGCCAGCATTATCCTAATTTCCAAAACCAGATAAATACATGGCAAAGACAACTATAGACCAATATTCTTAATGACACTAAAATCCTCAACAAAATTTTAGCAACCAGATCTAGCAACACAGTAAAAAGATAATATATCATGATTAAGTGGATTTTTTTTTCTGGGATTCAAGGCTGGTACCATATTTGCAATTCAATAAATGTCATATAGTGCATAAATAGATTATTAGACAAAAACCACATGATCATATCAATCAATTCAGAAAAAGCATTAGACAAAATCCAAAACCAATTTTTGATAAAAACTCTCAGCCAAGTGGGAATAGAGGGAACATACTTCAACATAAGAAAGGCCATATGTGACAAACCTATAGGCAACATACTCAATGGGCAAAAACCAAAACCATTTTCCCTAAGAATGGGAACAACATAGGGATGCTCACTTTTACCATTTCTGTTTAAAACAATACTGAAATTACTAGCCATAGTAATCAAACAAAATGTATCCAAGTTGGAAAGAAGGAGTAAAACTCTAATTATTCACAGATAAAATGATATTATACATAAAAAGATTCCACCTAAAGTCTACTAGATTTAATAAAGAAATTTGAAAATGCAGGAGGATACAAAAGTATCAGCCAAAAATCTGTTGCAGGTTCTCAAGAGCAACCGAACCGCAGTCCATCCTCTGTTCATGCTCTCCTGCGAAAGTTTGAGCCAGCTGTGTGCAGCTTCTCCCTTTGTCTCATAACCATGTCTACCAATGAGAATGCTAATTCTCCAGCTGCCCGCTTTAATAGATTCAAGAACAAGGGGAAAGACAGTACAGAAATGGGGCGGCGCTGAATAGAAGTTACCGTGGAGCTGAGGAAAGCTAAGAAGGATGACCAGATGCTGAAGAGGAGATATGTGAGCTCATTTCCTGATGATGCTACTTCTCCACTGCAGGAAAACCACAACAACCAGGGCACTGTAAATTAGTCTGTTGAGGACATTGTCAAAAGCATAAATAGCAACAATTTGGAAAGCCAGCTCCAAGCTACCCAGGATGCAAGGAAACTGCTTTTTAGGGAAAAACAGCCACCTGTAGACAACATAATCCAGGCTGGTTGATCCCCAAATGTGTGTCCTTCTTGGGTAGAACTGATTGTAGTCCCATCCAGTTTGAATCTGCTTGGGCTCTCAATAACATTGCTTCTGGGACTTCAGAACAGACCAAGGCTGAAATAGATGGAGGCACTATCCCAGTATTCATTTTTCTGTTGGCATCTCCCCATGCTTACATCAGTGAACAAGCCGTATGGGCCCAAGGAAACATTATACATGATGGTTCAGTTTTCCAAGACTTGGTTATCAAGTATGGTGCAGTTGACCCACTGTTGGCCCTTCTTGCAGTTTCATCTTTAGCATGTGGTACTTATGTAATTTGACCTGGACACTTTCAAACCTTTGTCATAGCAAGAATCCTGTACCCCCGTTAGATGCTGTTGAGCGGATTCTTCCTACTTTAGTTCATCTCCTTCATCATGATGATCCAGAAGTATTAGCAGATAGCTGCTGGGCCATTTCCTACCTTACTGATGGTCCAAATGAATGCATCAGAAAACTATGGTACATCTACACAATGGAATTCTATGCTGCAATAAAAAAGAAGGAATTCTTACCATTTGCAGCAACCTGGATGGGACTGGAGAGCATTATGCTAAGTGAAATAAGCCAGTCAATGAAGGAGAAACACCACATGGTCTCACTCATTTGTGGATAATAAAGAACATTATAAACTGATGAACAAAAAGATAGATACAGAGGCAGTAAAGCATCAAACAGACTGTCAAATTACAGCAAGAAGGTTAGGGAGAGGTGGGGTAAATAAGAGATCACCCAAAGGACTTGTATGCATGCATATAAGCATAACCAATGAATACAAGACACTGAGGGGTTAGGTTATGCTGGGAGGGGGGGGCAATGGGAAGATATGTATACATGTAATACATTAATAAAAAAATTGAAAAAACAAAACACCAAAAAAAACAAAATGTATGGATTTAAATGGTTGTGGAAATAGGAGTTGTGCCCCAACCTGTGAAGCTCTTAGGAGCAACTGAATTGCCAATTGTGACTCCTGCACTAAGAGCCATAGGAAATATTGTCATTGGGACAGATGAACAGATACAGGTTGTAATAGATGCGGGAACCCTTGCTGTCTTTCCCAGCCTGCTAATAAACTCCAAAACTAATATTCAGAAGGAAGCTACATGGAAATGTCAAACATCACAGCTGGCGGCCAGGACCAGACAGCAAGTTGTGAATCATAGATTAATCCCATTTCTCGTTGTTCTTTTGAAGACAGATTTTAAGACACAAAAGGAAGCTGTATGGGCTGTGATTAACTATATAAGTGGTGGGACAATTGAACAAATCGTTTACCTTGTTCGTTGTGGCATAATAGAACCACTGATGAACTTCTTAATTGCAAAAGATACCAAGGTTACTCTGGTTATCCTAGATGCCATTTCAAATATCTTTCAGGCTGCTGAGAAACTGGGTGAAACTGAGAAACTAAGTATAATGATTGAAGAATATGGAGGTTTGGACAAAGTTGAAACTCTACAAAACCATGAAAATAAGTCTGTGTACAAAGCTTCACTAAACTTGATTGAGAAATATTTCTCTGTATAGGAAGAAGAAGATCAAAATGTGCCAGAAACTACCTCTGAAGGTTATACATTCCAAGTTCAGGATGGCACTTCTGGAACCTTTAACTTTTAGACTGTACAACTGAAGCATAAAATTGTTTGTTGTGTACTATGTTTGGTATAAGTATGTCTACTGTTTCTCTACTAAGAACTCTTTTTATAACAAATCTATACTTGAACAGTTCTACATATTGTATGAAGCATCTATTCTCAGTGAGTTTCTTATGCCTATGTGGAATTTCATATCTTGCAGTTTCCTATAAATAAAGATTAAATTCCACTAAAAAAACAATCTGTTGCATTTTTATATACTAACTAGAGGCTGGTGCATGAAATTGATTGTGGGGCTCCCCTACTGTGGCCAGATCCCCACACCATTGTATATGTAATATAATACATATACAAGCAATAAGATTTTTCTAACTTTTATTTAAAAGACATTTTCATTGATTTCAGAGAGGAAGAGAGTGGGAGAGAGAGATAGAAACATCAATGATGAGAGAGAATCATGGATCTGCCGCCTCCTGCACACCCCCTACTGGGGATGGAACCCACAACCAGAGCATGTGCCCTGATTGGGAATTGAACCATGACCTCATAGTTCATATGTCAATGCTCAACCACTGAGCAACACCACAAGGGCCCAGTAGCAGGGGTATTAGTAGGACCATGTTTACTGTGTTGGGTGAAATATCTCCAAATATCTTGAGTTCAGGACAGCCATTACCCTAAATAAACCAATAAGGAAAAATTGAGAAGGAATTAAAATCATTATTATTTTTAAAATAAAAATTACCGAGGTCCCTGCTACCACTATAGTGATGGCAGGGTGATAGCATGTTCCATCAGGAGGTGGGGGTGTGGCCTTCAAGGCCCCTTGGGCCTGGCACTAGGGCTGGCAGTCTGCCAAGGGAATAGGGAACAAGTGACAAGGAGGAGACACAGACAAGCCCCTGATTTTTGTCACAGCTTATGCTCTCATCATCCTTGGACACACACACACACACACACACACACACACACACACACACACAGCTCTAGAATCCTGACCCCTTGCTCAGGCCCAAGAGAAGCACAGCCCATTCAGTTGGACCTGGTCCTCTTAGTTAGCTTAGCCCTGGGCTGCTCACCAGGGAGGTTGCCTCAGGAAAGTTCCCAGAGTTGGGCCCCGTGATAGGCGAGGCTTGTTTGTCTTTGGATTTCTACAAACAGGTCAGTCAGGAGGCTACATGGGACTGAAAAGAGAACCCTAGAGTTGGGAGACAGCCCCAAGTTCAAGCCCCACTAAGAATTCTTACTGGCTACGTGACCTTGGGCCAATGAGCCACTCTGTGAGGAGCTGAAGCCCTAATCAAGAGTGCCTTAGGATGTGACTTGCAGGATGCACTTTGGAACCACACTCATCCATTAGTTGAGGGCAAGCATAGGTGGGCTATAGATACACCTGTTTGGCAAAAACAAATGAGAGCTTTCTAAGGGAATCAATCAATGGCTGTGTGCATACATTTGTATGTATGTGTATGTATGCATAATGTAACCATATTCCCTCCTCTTCCTCTGGTTGGTTGATAAACATTTGGCTTGATGCTTCTTGCCTAAGGTTTGCCCAGTGTTGTCTAATTTTCTTACTTTGCTGATCTCCCCAGGGAGAGACCCTCTGGTGCTTGTTTCCCACACTCCCAGATCACACAGTTTCCAGACCAGGGTAGAGATGGGGCCTTGGAGCTCAGGGGGTTATGGTTTGGGATGCTCCCTCAGCAACAGGAACCCAATGGTACTACCCAGGGGATCTCACCATCTAGGCTTGGTTGGGTATGTGAGTGAGACATCAAAGTTGGAAGCAGCCAAGGGAGTGATGGACAGGACATGAGAAAGAGAGAGGGAGGCCCAACATGGTCTGGATGAAGGGGACAGAGGTGATGAGAGGAGGAGCACAGTGGATGGTGAATGGTATACTGAGCATTTTGTGTTGAAGGTATATTGGGTCATCCAATGTGGAAACAGATCTGGAGATTCCCAGGACAGGCTGGGGCTAGAGATGTCTGGAGCTTTCTGGGAAGATTGAAATGAAAGCTGTGGTGGTGTACGAGCTTGTCAGGGGCTAGAGGTGGTATGTATGTGTGAAAGAGGATTAAGTGCACCCTGAAGTGACCCATGGAGAAGCTAGACTGAAAATAAATGGTGCAGCTAATGTGGAGGCTGAGGGAAGAGAGGTTCAAAAAAGAAGGTCACCCAGATAAATGCCGAGAGGTGTCATGGGGCTGAGAAGTTGTGAGAGGCAGGCAGACCAGTTGACAAGACCTGGCCAAGACTCAGGAAGAGGGATATCAGGGGGACCTGGGATGAGAATAGTCAGCTAAGATGGGCAGGCAGATTCCAGATGCGTTTCCAGGTTCAGGGGAGTGATCACATGTGGAGAGTGGCGAGAGGAGGGGGCTAGCCTGCACCACAGGCTTTTGGCTTCTGTGATTGACAGCTGGTATGGAGCCCAGAGGAGCCAGGGAGAGTGAAGGAAACATGCACGGAGGGTATGGGGTCTGAAGGCAGCGGACTTCGGGCCTGAAGCTCAGGAATGGTCAGTGCTAGGGGAGCAGGTGGTCAGTCCTGCAAAGGGGCAGGGAGGGAGCTGCCTCCTGGTGTAACCTGGGAATGAGCACACAGGAGCATTCAATGAGTGTTTGTGGAAGGAATGAGTGAGTGAGAGAGCGACTGGCCAGTGTGAGCGCTGAAGAGCTGTCCCAGAGGAGAGAGAATCATGGGACAGAGGCTGAGAGCTCCAAGGGGTGACTGGCCAGTGTCAGATCCTGCAAAAGCCACAGGCAGAGGAGGAGGCCTGTTGTGGCTGCCGCTCAAAGCATTGGGGAGGACAGGTTGGCTAAGTGGGCAGCTCCCACAGCACCAGAACCTTAGAAAAGAATGGGAAAGGAGGTCAGAGGAGGCACCTTACAGGAGAGGTTTGGTGAGGAAGAAGGGAACATGCAGGTGGCAGCTGGAAAGAACACCATTAGATTAGATCAGGAGGGGATTTCTACATGCCTTCCTCCTTCCCTTCTTCTTCTAACACTTCCTGGTTGAGTGGCCTTGGAAAAATCCAATGGGTCACTTTAAGGTGACCTCCTGTTGTGATATAAATCCCGTATAAAAATGGGATTCAACTAATAGGAGCGTAAAAATAAACACTGTTGCATGGTAAACAGGAAACCTTGCTTTCCCATGCTCTGACCTCATGGCCAAAGGAGCTGGTGGATTCCAGGGGCTGGAGAAACTGAGGGACTGAGCAGGGATACCTGAGACCCAATTCCCCAACAGTGCTGACAGTGATGAGTGGTGAAGAAAATTAGGACTCAATTTTACAACATCTCATTTTATTATAAAACCGTCCTTGTGCTCCAGAATCAATGGCTACTTAATACACAATTCAAAGCACTCAGAAAATGGACCATGTTAACATTTCTTTATCAGTATTTTAGCTCAAATGGAGAAAATCTTTATAGAACCCAAAGCATCAGGGGTGTTACGTCTCACAATGAGCACCTTCAAGAGGAAACAAACTGTGTCAGGAACCTGGCCAAATACACACAGTAGCTGTTGAGACTCACACTGCAAACAAATGAGTCCCTATAGAACATAAACATGGAGTGTTCCCCATAAAAGGTACACAGAGGTCAGACTCCCCATAAACATGAGTGACTCCCTATGGAACATAAACATGGAGTGTCCCCCAAGAAAGGTAAATAGATGTCAGACTCCCGATAAACATGAATGACTACCTATGGAATGTAAACATAGGGTGGTCCAAAAAATGTGCACATAGCAAAAAGAAATAATAAATCAATTACCTTAGGAAAAGAATGACTGCCTTTTGAACATAAATATTTGGCGCCCACCTACCCACCAAATGTACACACAGATGAAACTACGGTAGAAGAGAATGATTCCCAATGGAACAGAATGTAGAATTCCAAAAAAAAAAAAAAAAAAAAAATGTGCACACGGTGAAAATAATAAATCAACTACCATAGGAAAAGAATGATTGCCTTTTGAACATAAATATAGGGTGCCCATCCACCCCCAAATGTATACACAAATGAGTCTCTGGTGGAAGAGAATGACTCCAATGGGACAGATTGTAGAGTTCCAAAAAAATGTGCACACACTTTAATAGCTGATAACTCACCGAATTTTCACCCCTTTTCAAGTTTAACTGATTGGAAGAAATGGGTGAAGCCAGAATAAACTTTGAACAAAGAACATTTTCCACTAGGCTTTTTATGGGGATCCGTAAAAGATGAAGTTGACAGTAGACAACAATCAACAGTTGAGGAATCCAGGGCAGCTATGCAGACATATGTACAAACACCAAACCGAAGAAACAATTCTTGTTTGAGCCTCCATTGCTCACCTTAGTTCTGGTCCAGGCGATGCTGCTGAGGAAGCAATGGAATCGCAAACCCCAAGAATCTCTGCATTCTGTTTGTGCACATCCTCTATCCAAAGTGGCCTCAATGCCTGGACTATGGCCGGTTCTGAACCAGATACCTCATCCTCTATGTATGCCCAAAAGAAAGTCCAGAGGATACATCTTTGTTCAAAGCTTAGTCTGGCTTCACACATTACGTCAAATCCGTAAACCCTGAAATGGAGTAAAAATTGAGTCAACAGCTGTTAAAGTGTGTTTGGGGGACGCCTCAAAGCACATATATTTCATGAGTGTGAACACATGTATGTAATATTTGGTTTTCACCCCAGGAAGCCACTCAGAAATAATAAAGTCTCATCCTCAGTGTGGGACTCTGGGACGCTGCAGCCACTTTCCAAATCAGGCTGCACCTGCCTCTTACAAACACTCCCCTCTGCACACTGTGGGCACTTGCTAGGAGGGGGTGGACAGGGCTTTTCTTGGCCCATCAGTCAGGCCAGGCAGACCCAGTGTTTGTAGAAAAGTGAGCAGGAGAGGCAGGTCCCTGTGTGACCCCAGCAGTCAGCTGGAGAGAGGCAAAGCCTGAGGCTACCTGCCTGGAAGACCACCCTGGCCTGAAGGACGTGGGGCCCAGGTCTGGTTTGGCAACCTTTAGGTTAACAGTGAGCCTGGCTCTAGATTCCACCCAAGGCCTCCAAGTCTTTGTGGTTTGGCTGGTCTGGGCTTTTCCTGGGACCACCAGGCTTCTGTCAAGTTTCTCGACCTCAAGGGTCCAGTCCTGAGAGAGTGTGTACTTGTGTGTATCTCCTCACTCACACATGCACATGCACACGCACACACATACTTTAAAGAGGTGAAGTAACTAACATGTGTCCTAAAGGGTACGCTCACATAGGGTCTGTCTCTGAGAAGTTGGCTTATCATTGCATTGTGAGCATCTCCAGACCACAATGGATTTGTTCAAAAGATACTTGGGGATGGAGGCACAGACAGAGTTCCACATATGGGGGTGTGACCCTTAGGGCTGGCACAGCATTGTCACTAGCAGAACAAATGGAAGCAACGTGGGAACCCCTTTCCTCGTTCTTCCACCACTCCAGGCACCACAGGCAGACAGGAGAGGAGGCCGTTGTCTTCAGAAGGCGCGTTGGTAGTTTGAAGGCTCAGGAGCTGCTTCGGGATCAGAAGGAAGGGCCACTATGGGCCCTCTGGCCTTTCAGTGTGGGTTATTTGTGGTCTTTTATGTGTTTTCTTTTTATTTGATAAACCTACGTTTTTGTTCTTTGAAGTTCTCCTCATGGGAGAGCAACTAAAACAAATGACAACAATGTCACACATACCATGTGCCCCTGTGATTACACTGCTGGGAATATGTTCCCAAAAGAAGAAAAAGGCCACGTGCTCAAAGTTAGCCATTTTGGTACAATCTATGCCAGTGGGAATGACCAACACAGCCAATGATATGGGGAATGGGCATATGTACTGTCCAATCAGGCAAGCACCGCCTTCCTGTGACCACAGAGCACTGAAAACACAGCCAGTCTAAACTGAGATGTGTCACAAATGCAAAATATATAGCAGACTCTGAGGCCTTAATCACAATCTTAAAAAAAACAATGTAGAACATCTTATTAATAAGCTGTCCCACCAGTGTGGCTCAGTTGATTGAGCATCCTCCCCTGCACCCAAGAGATTGCTGGTGAGATTCTTGGTCAAAGGACTATGTCCAGATTGTGGAGTTGATCATCATTAGGGGCCTGCAAGAGGCAGCCCATCAGTGATTCTCTCATCATGGGTGTTTTCATTCCTCTCTCCCCCTCGCTGATATCAATACAATAAAAAAATAAAAAATAAAAACATATTTTAAAAAAGTATTCTTGTTTCATAGACATCATTAACCTGCTGTGAAGACTGTAAAGGGTCATGGGGGGAGAAGCTGGATATAAATTTCAGACTTAAGGTTGATCTGCTCCTGCTCTAGGATATCATCCTGGTTGGTCTAGCAGAAAAATCACAATTTTTGGCTTCAGGCAAACTGGGTTGCAACCTACAAGGATTGTAACTCCAGCTCACAAAATCATTGCAAGGAATAAGTGAGCCATGGCTGGTTTGGCTCAGTAGCTAGAGTGTTGGCCTGTGGACTCAAGGTTCCCAGGTTTGATTCTAATCAAAGGCATGTACCTTGGTTGCAGGCACATAACTAGTAGGGAGTGTGCAGGAGGCAGCTGATCAATGTTTCTCTCTCATCGATGTTTCTAACTCTCTATTTTTCTCCCTTCCTCTATGTAAAAAATAAGTAAAATATATTTTTTTTTTAAAAAAAGAAAGAAATGAGGGTGAGCAAAGAGCAAAGAGCTCAGTTAAAGGTTCAGAAATAAAATAGTACATGGCTATTCCCATGCACTGTCCCTACCCTGCAAAAAGCAAAGGTCAGGTGAAAGGGGTTTTGTAATGCGACCCCACCAGTCATGGGATTTGTCCCCTTCAAATGTCCCATATGGTCTTTGAGCACAGACGCCAATAAGGACTCATTCTGACCTGGCTGAGCCAAGGCTGTCTCCCAGGGTACAGGCTTTCAACTGACAGCTGAGTTCACCAGCCCAGACCTCACCTCACACTGGCTACTCAGCTTCTTCAGTGAGATTTCCATGCTCTGCAGGTTTTCCTTCACCCCTTCGTACTGGGCCTGCTAGAGCCTCACTTCCTGCTGCAGGATCTCCATGGAGGTTTGCATCTCTTTGCTCTGGGTGCACAGCTCCTTCTGCTCCCCCTTCATCACCTGGTTCCAGAAGTTGACTCTGAGAGTGGAAAGCCACATGGCCAAGGGCTGAGGAGCACTCCCAGCCTCAGTACCAGGTGTGCCCCTTAATCAAAACCACAACCTTTCTGGGCCTCCATTTTCCCCATGTGTAAATGAGGTTTGAATAAAATTAGCGGGTTTCAAACTGTCCATGGAGGCTCTAGGAGGCTAGCCCAGCTTCCCACTGTGGCCTGGGGAGACAGGACAGTCAGGCTCAGACATCAACAGAGTACCCTGTGAGAACCCTTCCCATGCAAGGCTTTGGCACACCTGCCGACTTGGAACAAAGGGTTATTTGACTGAAATACTTTTGAAATACATGTAATCAGAACATATTTGCTCTAAATGTATATGTCTATTACCAGCTCTTGTCTCCAATTCCAATACCTTTCTAGTTTCAATTCCTGAGACAAATAAAATGAGATTGGGGTGCATTGTGTAAATCCACTGAATCATCATCATCGTCATCTTAACTGCCCATCTGGGTTTCAGGGGGAAGATTTATACCAGAAAGCTCACATGACCAGAGGCTCATGGAGTCAATTTGAACACAGATGTGCCCTGATTGTTCCACATCATCTGTCTTTTACAATGTAAATTAATTAATTCATCAATATTTAAAAATTTTAAGTTTCACATCAACCTTCAGCTTTTCATAGGGTGGGAATAAAGCATAAACAAAAGGCCCTGGCAGGTATGGCTCATTAGTTACAGCATCATCCCATGTACATTAAAGGTCATGGGTTCAAGTTTCAGTCAAGGAAATAGACCTGGGTTACCAGTTTGCTTCCCCATGTAGTTGGGGTGTGTACTGTAGACATCCAATAGATGTGACTCTCTCTCATCTCTCTCTCTCTCTCTCTCTCTCTCTCTCTCTCTCTCTCTCTCCCTCTCCCTCCCTCCCTCCCTCCCTCCCTCCCTCCCTTCCTCCCTCCCTTTCACTCTCTTTAGAAGTCAGTGGAAAAATTATCCTGGGGTAAGGATTAATAAAAAACACGATTAAAAAACGAATGACCTGGCAGCCCAGGCCTCTCTACAAGCTGACAGCCCTTAAGGTGTGTATTCTCCACGAGGATCTGCTCTAACACTGACATTCCTTATCCCACCTGCTGGACTTGCCTGACCACTGGAGGCACCCGAGTTTTTAGCCCCCAATACATATTAAAACAAGGCTGTGGGAAGGAACACTTCATATGATCATGCCTTTCTGTTGAGACAAGACCAGGAATTAAATCCTAAGTAGGAGCGTGAACTTGAACAAGTTATTTAATCTCCCTGAGCCTCTTTCCTCATCTTTTTTTTTTTTTAAGGAATAACAATAGTGCAGTCAATTCTCATGATTCTTGGAGAAACTAAGATGGCAGCATAGGTGAACACCTAAATTGCTGCCTTGCACAACAATTTCAAAACTACAGGTAAAAGAACGGACATCATTCAGAAGCACAGGAAAGCTGGCTGAGTAGAAATTCTACAACTAGAAGAAAAGAGAGGGGCTCATGAAGACTCAGAGGAGCTGCAAAAAACTGAGGTACAGAGACACGCACATGGAGAGGATGGCTGGCAGAGTGCCTGGCTGGCTTCCTCTTGCAGGAGGGAGACGGAAACTCCCAACTGCAGTGAGCCCCAGTTCTGACTGCACTGAGCCCTGTTAGGGTGAGACTCATATGGGAGGAGTCTGGACTGTCGTGTAAAGGGAGGGGTGCACAGAAACTTAGGGGAGCCGCAAAAGGCAGAGGTCTGGAGGCCTGTATGCCAGTGAGTGCAGAGGGACTGACTGCTGATTGTGCTGCTGGCTTTCTCTAGTGGGAGGAAGACAGAACTTCCCAACTGTGCTAAAATCTAATTTTGAGTGCACTGAATTCCAGTTTAGGGAGATACCCTGGAGACCCAGACTCATATGGGTCCCCAGAGTACATGGAAACTCAGGGGAGCCAGAAAGGCAGAGACCTAGATATGTGTGAGGTCGAGTGTGCACAGGGAGGGCTGCAGTGATTACCGAGGGTCACTGAGAACTAGGGGCCGCTTGGGCAGAGCTGATGAGAGGCCAAGGCTGTCTGCTCAGCCCTGAGACTCTGCCCCATCCAAGCTGAACACAGAGGCTTTTGCAATTTTGCAATTCTTGTATCATAAGCCTGATTCTAGCACAGAAGTTCTGGCTTAGACACAATTGATCCTCACAACCAATTGACTTGGAGGTCAATTCCCCCCAGTGATACTAACAACAATCAAGACTTAACTACAGCAAGGCTGTAAACACAGTCCACAAAAGGGTGCACCAAGAGTGTCCACCTCAGGTACCTGGGGAGTTGAAACTACTGGGCCATATAGGACACTTAGCACAAAAAGCTACTCTACCAACTCAGGGAAGTAGCCATAATGCAGAGACAAAGGAACAGATCACAAACAAAACAAATGGAGGAAAACAAACAACTGGATATAGAGTTCAAAACCACGGTTATAAGGTTTTTCAAGAATTTCCTAGAAAAGATGGATAAATTTAGTGAGACCCAAGAGAAGATGAAAAAGGACCAACTAGAAATTAAACATACACTAACTGAAATGTAAAATATTATACATAGACCTAACAGCAGACTAGAGGAATGCAAGAATCAACAAAGGTTTGAAATACAAAGAAGCAGAAAACACTCAACTGGAAAAGCAAAAAGAAAAAAGAATCCAAAATGTGAATATAGTGTAAGGAGCCTCTGGGATAATCTCAAGTGTACCAACATCCAAATTATGGAGGTGCTAGAAGAAGAGAGAGAGCAAGATACTGAAAACTTATTTGAAGAAATAATGATTGAAACCTTCCCCCACCTGGTGAAAGATATAGACTTACAAGTCCAGGAAGTGCACAGAACCCCAAACAAAAGAAATCCAAAGAGGACCACATCAAGACACATCATAATTAAAATACCAAGAGCAAAAGACAAAGAGAGAATATTAAAAGCAGCAAGAGGAAAACAGTTAATTACCTACAAGGGAGCACCCATACAATTGTCAGCTGATTTCTCAACAGGAACAGTGGAGGCCAGATGTAAGTGACAAGAAATATTCAAAGTGATGAATAGCAAGAACCTACAACCAAGAATACTCTGTCCAGCAAAGCTATCATTCAGAATTGAAGGGCAGATAAAGAGTTTCACAGATAAGAAAAAACTAAAGGAGTTCACCAACACCAAACCAGTATTATATGAAATGGTAAAAGGTACTCTTTAAGAAGAGGAAGAAGAACAAAAAGATAAAAACTATGACCAACAAATACATATCTATTAAGAAGTGAATCTAAAAGTTAAGTGAATTAAAATCTGATGAACAGAATAAACTGGTGAATATAATATAATCAGGGGGATAGAAAGAGAGTGGACTGAGAATTCTCAGGGGGAAAGGTGTAAGCGGGGGCTCAGGGAGAGAATGGACAGAAATCATACACCTATGGATGAGGACAATGCGGGGGGGCAGGGATAAGGGCAGAGGGAGTGGTAGAAGCCGGGTGGAGAGATGCTATTGGGGAAAATAAGAGGAACAATTGTAATAATCTGAACAATTTTCATGATTCTTGGTATAAAGTTCTAGCAACCCACCTCGAACACTCATTTAGTGAATATTGAAACTGTCCCCGCTGGATCCTGCGAGTTTCTGGCCACATTTTCCTCAATCTACCAAGTCACCGAGACATCTTGTATAATATACCCACAGCCAAGAGCACCATACCCTGGAACAAAATGACCCTCACGTACCACTCCTTTGTTCTCCGTTAGGCCCAGCACAGCTTTGCACTTGGGGACAGTAGTCAGCACTTCAGCACTCCTTAGGGAGCCAATTCAAACAGCGACATCACTACCCAAAAGCACGAAAATAGAACTCCATGGCACTCAAAAGGGACACTGGTTTGTAGTGTGAGAGCTGAAACAAGGCAGGAGCTAAAGGTCTTGTTCAACCTCATCTACAAATGTGCCCATCAGGCAACTCCAATATCTTGGACAATGGACAGGCCCATGAAAGGCCGGGTACAATTTGGGGGTTCAATGCATTTCAGTGAGGAATTCACCAATAGGGAATGTGTAAATGCTGAGGACCGAGCGCCTCTCCCTCACAGGATGGCTGGTGTTAGAGGATGAAGGGGCCCACACTCGATACAATCACCACCATCATCGAGGTGGGAGCGGAGGTCATCCAAGCCTAGACAATACAGCACCCAGTGTTGCTATCTTTCCATCCCAGACACCAGCTCGTGTGCCTTTACCTTGTGACCATCCAGCTGGGACCATGACAGAGCTGGTAAAAATACACCATTACCAGGAGACTCACGTGAGCTTAGTTCGGTGGGTGCTGAGTGAATTGCTCTGAAAGAAACCTGGCAGATGCCACTGCAGGGGCAGAGGCAGTTACCTGTCTGCCTCCTGTGGCAGCTTCTCCTCCTCGTGGGCAGCCAGGGCATTCGCCTCCTGTGCCTGCTTCAGAGCCTCCTTCTGTGTTCAGTACCTGCAGCTCCTTCCCCAGCTCCTGCAGTGCTGCCTCCTGTTGGAGCTGGTCCTGCTCCCTGAGAAGGAAAATACACCCGCTAGGCACCCACACAAAGGAGACTGCACAGCCTCTGTGAGCAGCTACTCTCCGCAGAGCTGAGGGCAGTGGCAATAGGCAGGGGTCTCCTCCAGCCCTAGAATCGAGTATCCCTCGTCCCACCCAACACTTCTCCAGGGTCCCTTCCAGTCCCTGAGTAAGCAGCCTCTCTGTTAGCCCACTGGGAACACCAGCACTGTTTTCTGAACTCCTCACCCTTCTCAAAGAAACCAGCACATATTCAGGGAATTCCACCCACATCACAGCTGATCCTCCACCCCAGGGCCAGGTGAGCCTTCTGCTCATCTCCAGAACAGTCCCCCTGTGCTGAGCCAGGCAGCTTGGGGACAAAGGCTTGCCTGCTGGGGCCCAAGCAGCTGCCGGGGTCCACTGGCACACAGGCAGGTGTACACCCACAGACCCTGCTCTTCCAGGCACCCACAGTCCAGCCCGTACTCTCCCCTATCTCTCCTCTTCATCTCAGGGCTTTTATTTTTTTTCTGTCTCAGTGTTTATAGGGTCCCGCACAGCCTCTCTGGAGGGCTGCAGAGAGCAAGGGGAGTCCGTGACTAGCTCCTGCTGTCCCTCCCACCTGCTGGAACCTCCCCTGTTCATGGTGACTGGGCAGCTCCTCGTGAGTCATCCCATTTCACTCTTCACCACACTGATAAATCCCTTTGCAGACCCCCTACCTGACTTTTCCACACCCAGAGACAGACTGACAGAGATCACCCAGGGTTCCAGGGTTTGCTGTCTCTGTCTGCAGCCCATCACCTCTACTCTATCACCTCTATCAGCTGACCTTGTACCATCTGACAGGAGCCATGACTCGGAGGGGGGGGCAGGAAGGAGGGGACTCAGACTTAGAAACCTGCTGTGGTGGCTGCTGAAAGACAAGCGTCCTGTGGCCTTTAGCTAGGGGCAGAGGCTGCTCTGGCATGGGAAGTGGCAAGTGGGATGGGGATCTGCCTGGCTTTCAGGGTGGTGATCTTTCTCATCCAGGTAATGATTCTGGAAAAAGTCATCCAGGTGTGACAAATAGGGCCATGACCTTTAGGGTTCCCAACTCCTGCTTCCCTGTTGTGTCTTGGAAAAGCACACGGATCAAGCACATTTCAACCATTTGTAACCACCCTACTTCAGGGCAGAAACTGGGAGTCTCACTCCCCACTAAATCTCTGGGACAAGCCTGACACCCAGGAAACGTGTGCTAGGGCATAAAGGTGAGGGTCCCATTCAGGTGTTAAGTGAAATGAACACAGAGCCACCAGCCTGTGCTGCAGGCACATCCACTTCCCACTCTGTAGCCCTGCTGCAGACACACCAAGGGCTCCAGCTCTCTGTGCAACCAGCAAACACTACCAAGTAACACAGGAGGTCTATCAGACACAGAGCGACTGGCAGAATGACAAGAACTCCTCCTTCAAAGCCAGTCAGATGCCACTTGCACAATCCTTCCCCATGTGAGCAGATGTTAAGAATATCACAACATTGTTATAACACATAGGGCCTGAAGGATAAGGCCTGTAGGCATCTGGTGAGGGGTGGGCACCATAAGAGTCTCCCCTCGTTAGTCAGCTGGGGGCATTCCCACCACATCTAGACACAGCACCACACACCCAGAAGATGCTCACTAAGCATCACGTGACTATGGGAGGGTGCAGGAGGAGGCAGAGAGGAAGATGCCAAGAGACAGAAGGTGCTCATTCTGGCTGGAAGGAACAGAGAGTCTGGTAGGAGCAGACGTCTTGGCACCTCCAGAGGATGGAGAACTGGAGGATAAAGGGGTGGAAGGCTCTGGAGAGTGGACAGGAAGCACTGGGTGAGTGAATAAATGAATGTCATGGCCCCCACGCTCAAGGTAGCAGCAGGTGCCCTCAGCAGCCTCTGCTGGCACAGTGCCCTCCTGGGACCCTGTGATGGAAACTCCCCACACTTTAGCTGCTTCCACTTCTGAAGACCCCGAGCTTGCTCAGTGTCTTATTGAGGAGGAGTCAAGGGAAATGCTGTGAGCAGGGGCATCACACAAGCACAGAAAGTGGATGACAGCTCTCTCCTGTGCTACACCATGTGTGGGAGAGCCTCTCTTTAGCCACATCTCACCCCCTCTCTCCTGAATTGGAATTCCCTGCATTTCACACCTCCCTCAGGCTGATGGGTGTTGCTGCACCTGCTCCGGGTCCTGGAGCAATCTGGGATCTGCCAGAGCAGGAGCTTGGGTGACTTTAGCTGACTACATGCACACAGAGCTCTGGTCTGGCAGAAGTGCAAAGTTGAGATTTATGAATTTCAATGTGCATCACTTTACCTTAAAAAGAGGAGTATGGAGGTGGAGAGACAGAGGCAGAGGTGATATGAGATGGTCAGAGTATTGGAGTACTGACATCGGGAATGAGTGCATGGGGCCCGCAAGATACAATTCTGTATATTTTCATATATTCAAAAGTTTCCCAAATAAAAAGTAAAAACAAACACACACACAGAGTAGCTCAGTCTTTGATACTTTGACAGGGAAGAAAGATGTGGAAGCTGGTAAGGTGGTCCCTGTACATCGGCAGCTGTGATGAACACCCCTTCCTTGTTCTTGGGTGGGAGAGAAGAGGAAGAGGGGGTAGGAATCCCAAGGGGAGCAGGGAACCCAATGGTGACACATGGTTTCCCTGAGCCAGCATCAGCTGGGCACATCCTCCTCCAGTTGTGGACCCTCTTGCCCCTCAAGCTCCAGCTGCACAAACCTCACATCACTGAGGGGAGCGTTCCATTCACTCTTCTTCTCTGTGAAGCAGTGGATCCAGCGGCACCATGAGGAACCAGATTAAAGGGGGACAGGAGCCTGGAGAGGTTGCTAGTCACCCTGACAGTTGCTGGCACCCACTACACCTGAACGCTTTGCTCTCCGCTTCCAGGGAGCAACACAGCAGGGTCTTGTAGCGGCTGTGCTCCTCTATGAGGGCCTGGGACTGCACTTTATTTATTGTCTCCAAGTGCTGGCTGTTGTCTTTTTCCTTCTGGAGTTGCATCTCCAACTCTTCCATCTGCAGAGCCAAAGACCCAGCCCTTGTGAAAGTCCGTTCACAGAGTGAACTTTACTCTAAAGCAAACCCCAAACCTCTTATCCCACAGAACACTTTAAGAGGACTTTTCTCAAGGAAAAACCTTCCTGCCCACTTCTTAGGAAGGTACAGCAGCCACTGCCAAGACTGGCAGAATGGGAAGAGGGAAACCTGGCCCCTGATGTCATCACTGAGCCGCTGCCCCAGCACTGGGCTGCCTTCCCTGGGATTTGCTTCTGGGGCAAGTATACTCAATACTTACCATCCCTGGCCATAGCCTTTGGATGGAGATTTCACTTTGTACTTTTACAAATGCATTGAAAAAAGAATGAGACAGTATACACTTAAGTTGCTTGAAAAAGTCTAAGTGAGATAAAAACATAATGTAAAAGGGGCATATTTCCTTTTTTGCTTTTAAACAGCTTGAACACAGAACAGACCCTAGAAGCAGGGGAGTTCTCGGCCCCTGCCTGCCACAAGCAGTTGCGTGACTTTAGGTAAATGAATGTATGAGGAGTCAGAGTGCTCCCTCACCTGTCTCTCTAGGGCCACATCCTCAGTCCGGGGAGCCTTATCACACTGCACTGCTCCTATGGCTGCACCCCACCTGCTTCCTATTCACCCCTTGGGGTGGAAGGACCTAGAGGGAACGCCAGCTTTCACCGTGGCATGCGAAGCTGTACTTTCCCATCACCCATCGATGAGAGCAGCACACACCCAAGAAGCCAGAACAGACTGAAGACCCCAAGCAGCAGGCAGCTCAGCAGTGGGTCAAATGAACCTTCGTGTTCCAACTCCAGCTCAGCACACACCACAGACACACATGCTGTCATCACATGGAAACACGCCAAGGGCTTCATCCTGACAAGGCTACCAATTACACTAACAACTAAAAACTCCACTAAGTCACAACCTGTGCTGATTCAGATGGCACCTTTGCAGCATGACTCAGGGGTAGAGTGCCAACTTATGAATCAGGAGGTCATGATTCAATTTCTAGTTAGGCCATAGGCCCAGGTTGCAGGATCCATGCCTATAAGGGTATTCAGGAGGCAACCAACCAACAATTCTCTTTCATCTTCTATGTTTCTATCTCACTCCCTCTTCCTTCCTCTCTGAAATCAATAAAAAATATGTTAAGAAGATTGGGGTGAAATATATACAACATTGGGTTCACTGTTTTAACTATTTTTCAGTATATGGTTCTGTAACATTAGATGTATTCCCACTGTCCTGCAACTCACCCTGGCCACCTCCTGACACACTCAGGGCCTCACTCCATGGCTTTGTGCTCCTGGGAAATGATTGTGAAGGATCTCCAAGTGCAGCAGCGGAGCTGAGGACCATCCTCATTTCCTCTTCCCTAAAGGACAGTGCCTCCGAGGCTTTTATGATGACACAACATTTTATTAGGAAACAACCAATGGTTCTCTAGTGGGTGCTGCACCCCAAAAGAGCAATGGGGATCTTTTAATTCACCAAGGGCGATGAGAACAGCCATCCTTTGTTGATGCCCAGGGGCCAGGCACAGTACCTCCTCTCAGGAGATACGCATAGCAGTCCCGTGAGGCAGCTTCATTGCCCCTATTTTGAAGCATTAACCCCATTTTGAATATAAGAAAACTGAGGTTTAAAAGAGGTCACCTGTTATCACGTGGAGGAGCCAGGACTTGAACCCAGGCCTTTCTGACTCAAGAAACCACCACACCATCCACGCAAAAGTATATTCACGCTTTGTTCATGAGCTTCCAGCTAAGCAGCAGGAGTAGGAACACCAAGAAGACATCAGGCACTGACCTGAAAGGGCTCACAAACTACACAGAGGCTCTACATCAGGGAGGCTTCCCAACACAACAATCTCTCTGGTCTCTAACAGAAACATTAGGTCTTAGAGGTCCCTGCCAGCCGGCACCGCTCCTGCCTTCCACCAGGGGGCAGTGTCCTCCCCATGAACCTGAACTCCCAGAGCAGGGATCCCTGCTTCCCCCGCCTTGATCCCAGGAGTTCCAAGACATCAAACCACTGAAAGAACTGACTTCTCACACAGATTCATAGTTCAATGAACTGGTTTTAGGTTTGGAACTGATGGGAAGCCTTGAAGAGAAGGAATATCCAGCTGCTTTCAACAGCATCTCCATGATGCTTAGGAATTTTGATAAGAATTGGAAAAGCAGCACCTCTCCCACCCCCAAACCAGCCCAAGGCCCTCCTGGGCTTCGCAGAGATCTGAGCACACCTGCACCCTCAGGTGCACTTGTGATGATGAGTACAGGAACTGGCTACTTTTTGCCGTGTGAACTGCCTAAAACTCCACTCACCTTCCCCTGGCCAACCCCATACCTCCTCTGGGGACTGCTAAGGGGCAAACACAAGAGGGAGGGGAAGAGGCCTGGCTATCCTGAGGAGATAGGTAGCAGCCCCTGCCCAGGGAGACAGAGAACAGACTGCACCCATCTTCCCGATTATGAAATGGACGGAGGAAATCATGCCCAGGGTTAGTTATACTGGAGGTTAGTGACCACTGGAGAAGGCTCCTGCCATCCAGAGTTTTCTATCCCTCATGGACAGATCTAAGACATCCTCTGGGTGTTAGCCTGCTGTCACCTAGAAGCTTCTGAGACTGTCCACATGGGAACTGAGAAATCTGGCAACACTTACTTTGTAGTTCATGTCCTGCTGTCAAGAATGCCAAACCCTTCATGTCCTCCTTGGAGAAAATTGCAATGAAACAGTTCCAAATGGCCCTTGAATAAAATCCTATTCACTTGGAGTGACGATGGGCTGACACATGAGTTTCAGAGCCAAGGGATCAGGTGCCTGGATGAGGCAGAATCCACAGCCAGGCTGGCTCCCAGGCATCAGGGGCTGCCACCCAAACTTTGGACAAATAAAGATTTTCTAAAACTGTATGGAGGCTAAGGTGACAGACTACCCAACCCTGGGTAGGCAGGAAAAACAGGTGACCTCCTATCCCCGAAAAGCCGAGTTTATAAAACTGTCCAAAGCTGATGTGCATATAAAGATTTCAACAAAAGATAGATTTTCACAACTCATGAAGTAAGTCCCAGCCCAACTGACTGCTTCCAAATGACACCAGAGGGCTGCCCCTCCCACTCCTGGCCTAGTGCAGGCACTTCATTACTCATGACATGGGTGTTGGCTGACTTCAGCATAACTGAAGGACTGGGAGTTCCCCCAGTGTTTTAATTTTACCTATGGGACTCTTCTCCTCGAATGTCCCGATGCTCGGATGAATGGACTCTTTAATGGGAAACAGGATGTCTCACCTTCCAATGTCTGCCTAGACACCGGTTTGTGGCTACCATGGAAGAGGGTCATCAGCTGTTGGCAGAACAAAAAAGCTTTTTTGCCTTAGTGCTGAAATATGAAGGGGGAGGAAATAGTTTCTCCTCACACATAATGGCTAGGATCAGACCTAAAACCCACTGGCTGCTAACGAGAGAAAGGACAGGAGCCACTGAGCTTGGTTGTCCAGTCACTCTGTCAGGTCCACAGAGAAAGGACTGGTGATGGTGAAATTTCAACATGAAGAGAATATTAATGTGCCATACAACCAAGAGGTAATCGCTAGTTTCTAGGTAAAAAAAATCAATATGTATGTATGTATGTGTGTGTGTGTGTGTATGTATGTGTATATGTGTGTGTGTGTGTGTGTGTGTGTGTGTGTGTGTGTAAATATAATAACGTTTCTTGGATTTGGGATGAAATTTTGTTTTAAAAGTTTGGTTTTGCTGTTATATATATATATATATATATGTATGTATGTATATATATATGTATATATATATGTATGTATATATATATATGTATGTATATATATGTATGTATATATATATATATTTTTTTTAAAATTAAATCTTTATTATTCAGATTATTACATTTGTTTCTCTTTTTTCCCCTCCATAGCACCCCTCCACCCAGCTCCCACCCTCCCTCTGCCCTTAGCTCCCTCCCATTGATCTCATCCATAGGTGTATGATTTTTGTCCAGTCTCTCCCTGTACACCCTTCACCCCTTTCCCCCTAAGAATTAACAG
>PVJN01008620.1:0-64166 GCA_004026805.1 Lasiurus borealis | reverse complement strand
TGTTTGTTTTTTTATTAGTTGAGCAGGAAATCATTATCCAAGCCCAGCCACAAATATGTGCTACAAACAATTTATCTACCCAGAGTTCATGGGCAGCTGGATGGGGAAAAACACATTAATTATCATTCAAGTGGAAATGCCCCCATAGACATACCATTTAATTAACAGAGAGGCCAGTATTGGAAATGAATAATTTGAGGCAAGGCAGGGAGAGAGAGATGTGTGAGATAAACCCGGAGGTGATTTAAGGCTATTATAAACATACAAAAATACATGAAATAGAACTCTGTCTTATAAACTCCTTAAAAAATAAAAAGAACCCTCAGAAAAAAAGACCTTTCTGACCCTATTCCTTGCCTGTATTCAATAGTCACCGCCTGTAAGCAGGAAGCTCATTGGGTTCTGCAGGAATTTCCCTTAGAATCTGGAAGATGCAAAGCCCACAAAGTCAAACTCAGAAAAAATGAGAGCTAAAATCACTTTATGTCGCAGAGTTCCTTTGTCTCCGAAAACCCTTGGAATTTGTAGCTCTGCCAAGATTATAAATAGAAGTGATAGGGCACAGTGGATCGATCATTCTGCTAAATGTGCTCATCCCATTTGGGGTAGTTTGATCAAGCATGGTGGCAGCTAGGCTAGTAGTGGCTGCTTCTATCGCTGCTGCCCCTACAACTGTTGCAAAATGCCCTTCCATTTTTTATTTCTTTACTGAGAAAAGCCAGAAGAGGTTCTCCTAAAGCATAAAGAAAACAAAACAAAATTACAGCCCAGAGGCTGTTTTCTGGAGCAGTCTGAAAGACAACGAGTCTCAAATAATATTATGTGCACCACGGACTCCCTACAAATAAGCCAAAAGTCAGAATTCTGGAATCCAGTTTGGCAACATATGTTTTTTAAAATATCAACCTTAATAAGATAAGCCAAGTAATATATATATATATATTATATATATATAATATAAGGAAGGTAGGTTTCATTTCTAACCTTGGTATTTCCTTGTAACCATTCATAAAGAAAAACAAGTTCATCTTCAATAATCTTTTCTTCTCTGTATTTTCCCCTTGATTTTCAGCAATTCTTTTAACAGTACCAGGGTTTTTAATTTAATTCCATTTAAGAAATATTTATGGAGAGCCTACTGAGCACCCAGCACTGTACTAATACTTGAAGAAGAAAACGCACTTTAAACAACATAGTCTAGTAAACTATCGTGAGCTCTGAAATAAGAAATCGAGGCAAGGAGAAGGGTGGAGAGAGGAGCTTCCTATCCTGATTTCTTTCCCCTCTCGCAATGTTTTACCTGCACCTTGGAGCTCTTTTGCTCTGGCTTTCTCTATCACCCTTATGGTTATCTCTGGGATATGAACTCAATGCAAAATATTTTTTCATGGCCTAGCTGAGATGCTTTCAACCCAAGTTTTCAAAACCTCAAGAAATAATAATGAGAAAGGAATATTGAGAGTGCAGAAACCAAAACAATCCAGACTACAAAGAAGACCATTTTTCCCCTGATATGTTTTCAGCAAGAAAACCTCTATTTCCAGCAGAATCTTGCACAAAGACCTCACAGGTAAACAGAAGACCCTGGAGGCTGCTCTAGTAAGAGAAGAGAAGGGACACTCCACCAGGCTCTTACTTATTACTGACCTGTACCCCAGGGAGACCTGGGAGACTCCTCTATGAGACCCTAAAGGATCTCTGAGCAGCAGTCAAAACAACCTTAAGTAGAGACCTCCATGTGACAAATATTATCTTTTACTAGTACATACCTCATGACTACAACCCACAACCCCAAGACAGACAGATATATACACACACACACACCTCTAACATACTATCTCTTCCCTCAAAGTCAAAACCAAAACAGTACTCCCTTCCTCCTCCTCTCTCCTGCACTATCAGTGCTGGTCTAATAGACATGTTCCTCCCCAAGTAACTGAATTTAATGTTACTTTTCAGCTGCAGCTGGGTCTTTGGTGTGGGTATGCCCTGTCCCAAATATAGATCCATGGTATGACACCATCTTAATATAAAAGAAGGCCATTTGAATGGCCTCAGCATTCAAATACTAGTGAAGTGATAGAAAGTAGTTTCCTGATAAATTGAAGTAGTTCCTGTCTCCTGTAAGATTATAATGTTTTAGAGGAGACAAAAAAATGTCTGACTTGAAACAGAAAATAAAACAAGACACTACTAAAGAAGTTTCTAAACTGAAAGTGAACAAATTGTTAAATGTGTAAGTATGTGGGGGGTGGGCAGGATGAGGAAGGGGGAATGATCTATATTAGCTGGAGTGATCAGTGAATGTTAGAAATAATAGTTTAGACTTAGGATGGACCCTAAAGGAAAGATAGATAGAAAGAAAGGAAAAGAATTTCCAAAGGAAACAGTGCCCATATAGATCGAAGCTTTACTCATAAATATAAGTTTCTAAGAAGAAATTTAAGCTACACCAGATCCTTGATAGAGAAGACATTTTCCCACTCAGGGGATACAGCTAGAGCTTCTCAAATTACTTTCAGCAATTCAGAGCCACCTCTAACCAGGGTTCGATAAGATTTCTGCCCAAGGCCTTCTGGGGAGAAATGTGGAAAACCTAGTAATTGACATTCTAGTGTATTGCCATAGTGCTTTGAAACACTTATATAGACCCCTTCCTACTTTTGCTTCTTTTTGTTGTCAGTGGGTTTCAGGCTTTTCCATGGGATTGCCAGAAAAGCATTTCAAGAATCCAAGCATGGGCAGATTGTGAACTGGCAGGTTTATTTGTGATGTAATGTCAAAAGAGTTCCTCTCCTGGGTTCCAAGTGTCCCATCTCCTAAGATTTCATGGGTTTGCATTGGGGTACGCCATCCTAACTAATGATCTTTTTCCCAGGTTTGACTGACAGGCCTCTATGGTCAAGCACCTCCCCCTGTGCCAGTTTGACTTTACTACGCTTGCACTTTTCTCCCTCTGCTCCCCCCTCCCACACACTAGTTGAATTGTTACCAATTTTTTTTAAATCCTCACCTAAGGATATGTTTATTGATTTTTAGAGAGCGGAAGGGAGGGGGAGAGCGAGGGAAAGGAACGGAAGGGAAGGAAGGCTGGAAGGAAGAAGAGAGAAAGGAAGAGAGAGAGAGAGAGAGAGAGAGAGAGAGAGAGAGAGAGAGAGAGAGAGAGAGAGAGAGAGAGAGAGAGAGAGAAAGGAAGGAAGGAAAGCATTGATGTGAGAAAGATACATTGATTAGCTATTTCCAACTCACTCCTATAAGGGGATGGAACCTGCAACTTAGGTATGTGCCCTAACCAGAAATTGAACCCACAACTCTTTTGGTGTCAGGAAAAAGATGCCCCAACACACTGAGCCAGCCACTCAACTGGGGTATTGTCATCAAATTTTGACATCACAAAAGTAAGTTGGGTGTTGCTCTACACTCTCATCCCCTTTCTGTTTCTTTGCCCACTTAACAATGACAGGACAAGAAATCACCCTCTGGTTTATACTGCCTGGGGCTTAAGCATGTGTCCTACTAAACCAATGTTCCAAACCCTGCTGGTAAAATTTAAAGAATGTCAGGCAACAGGCCTCTGTTGTTAAGGAGATGAAACAAGGAGAGGCAAGTTCCCAGAGATGTGGTTCTGGTAGGCATTCAAAACTTCCAGTGTTCTTAGCTCCAGCTTATCTTGGGACGAGTCTTTGTTAGGAATTAAAAAAAAAAAAAAAAAAAAAAAAGCCAAGTGGTCTTGTGAAACCAGCTTCTCAGTAAACTATATAGGCACTTCCTGGTTACCCATGATATGAGAATAACCTTTAAACTATTTCCATTTCTGATCCCAGCTGGAAACAGGAAGCACATGGGGTATGGCTTTAAACAAAAACAAAGAGACCAAAAGATAAACCAAAGTGTCCCAGGGTTCAGAAGAGGTTTATGCTAAATGTTAGAAGGTTCAGACTTAGCAAATCTTCCCCCAGTTTCTTCCATTCCAGAAATTCCTTTTCAGGGGTGATGGGGATGGCCAGGAATGAAGGGTTGTTCTAAATTACACAGCACTGCCATCTTCAGGGCCAGTGGGGAAGTTTCTTAGGGTCAGTCAGATAAATCTTCTTCCTAAAGACTTCATTTAAATATAATCAGATGATTAAAAATTTTGACAGCAGGCAGACTGGAACAGATTTTTCTACTGTTTCCAATGTTTGAAATTTCAGTAGACACAGCTTTTTTGTGGTGTATGCACATTTAAAAAAAATATTTGCTGATTGAAAAGCCATTTACAATAAATAGGAAAGTTTAAATAGCTCATACTGCATTGCCAAATGATGGGAATAACACAGACGCAAACATATTGTTCTGAAAAAATTTTTTCTTAAAAAAAAAGTATGAATCAAATGATGTAGAAGTGCTGTTTGAACAGATGGTGTGATTAACAACTAGCATGTTAGCCATCTCAGGAGCTTACAGAGAAGTAAACAAATGCGAGGGAAAAAATCACTTTATTTCCCCAAAGAGTGTTTAGCTGATTTCATTAGAAAAATTTGAAAGTCTGCATTTTGAAAGTTGGATATCCCTAGAGGATACTGGGGATAAGGAGTAAGGGGAGTCTTTTGAGAAAAAGACCACATTAAGACACATGCTGATGTTCCATCATGGTCCAGGATGATATGTTTAGGTTGTCATTGTCATCCAAAAAGCTGGAGGTAGGACAGCGTAGTACAAAAGGCACTGGCCATGGAATAGGAGGGCCAGGTTCTCATCTTGGCTCTAGCACCAGCTGCCACTGACCTTGAGGCCTTCCTTACTCTCTCTGAACTTCAGTTTCTTTGTTTGGAAAATAAGAGTAAGAACCAGTGCAGCTGTGTTTCAAAACCTTTAGTGCACATCTGGAGATCTCTTAAAATGCAGATTCTCACTCAGAGGACTGGGGTAGAGTCTGAGAGTCCGAATTTTTCCAGACTCACAGGTAATGGTGATATTGCTGATCTATATAACTCACGTGTTCACTACCATGGTACTGAAATCCCTTCCTGTAATGATGTGCTAGCTTCTCATATACTAGGTGCAACTCAGAGCCAGGCAAAAAAACACCAAATACCTATCTTTTGAGGCATATGACTTGTAAATATGTGTGGATGGCAACACATCCTAAATGTTGAATTGATTTAAAAGGTAAATCAAGGATTTATTTATCTTATATAATAAACTATTGACCCAGTGCACCAAATTCATGCACATTAAAAGGGAATTAGAGGAAATATTTTAATATTGCTATTTGCCCTTTATAATAGAAGTGTCAGAGATGAAAGAAAATTAGTAAAATTTATATGAAAATCTTCCTCCTGTCAGAGTCTGGGGCACACCACGGGAACCCAAGTCAAGTCCCTGCCCACCCACATGCACTCAAAATCACATGAGACCCAGACCCAGTCAGCCCCTCCCCCACTGGGCTATATCCAGACCTGGCTGGCTCCACCCCTGTGAAGCCTTGCCAGGTGGGGGGAGACGCAGCCTCAGGTCACCTTGCCGGCACCGGGGGAATGGGCACAGCCTGAGGCCCCCGGCCTGGTCTGGGGAGCATGCCTTGAGGTCTTCTGGCCCAGGCTAGGGGGTGCATCCTGAAGTCCCCTGTCAAGCCCTGCATGGCAGATGGCACAACCCTAGACCCCCGACCTGCCACTGGGGCAGGGTGTGTGGCCTGAGGTTCTCTGGCCCAGACCAGAGCATGGGGCATGCTTTGAGGTCCCCATCAAGCCCCACCAGGTAGGGGGGCGGGTGTAGCCTCAGGTCTCCCAGCCTGGTGCTGGAGCAAGGGTGCAGCCTGAGGTCCCCCAGCCTGGGCCAGAGTGAAGGGAAGGCATACCTTGAGGACCTCTGTCAAGCCCCACATGGTGGGGGCACAGCCTCAGGTCCCCCAGCCTGGCACTGGGGTGGGGAGTCCTCCATCAAGCCCCGTTGGGAAGGGGGCACCACCTGAGGTCCCCTGTCAATCCCCATCTGGACAGGGCATGGCCTCAGGTCCTCTGAACTGGTGCGAGGCAGGGGGCATGGCCTGAGGACCCAATCAAGCCCTGCCAGGCAATGGGCACGGCCTGAGGTTCCCCAGCCTGACACCAGGGTGGGGGTGTGGCCTCAGGTCCCCTGTCAAGCCCTGCCAGATGGGGGGCTCAGCCTCAGGTTGCCTGCCCAGACCAGCACCATGCTGCCTCGGGTCCCTGGTGATTACTAGTTAAGGCTCATTATAGGAACTAGGCCTTTACTGTGGACACAGCCATCTTGTGTTACAGAATCCCTGTCTCCACTGTGGGCACAGCCATCTTGTTGGCATGATGATCAATTTGCATATTCCCTCTTTATTAGATAAGATAGCTGAATTGAATTTTGTGGGCTAATGAGGTGAGGGGAGAGTCCTGAGACTTGGATGTGGAGACCAAGTATACAGAAATTAGTTGATAGTGAGTTTGGGAAATTGACTATTCAACCAGCGTTTAACCAGAGTATTCAAGACTGATGCTGATACTCATCAAAATTTAAAGCCTTTGTTCTAGGAAAGACACTATGAAAAGAACAAAAAGACATTCTAAAAGCTGGGAGAAAATATTCACAAAAGACTTGTATCCAGAAAATAAAGGATTCTTGACATAACTGGTTTGGCTCAGTGGGTAGAGCATAGGCCTGAGGACTGACTGAAGGGTCCCAGGTTTGATTCTGTTTAAGAGCACATGGCTGGGTTTTGGGCTTAGTACCCAGTGGGAGCATACAGAAGTCAGCTAATCAATGATTCTCTCTCATCAATGATGTTTCTAGCTCTCTCTCACTCTCCGACATCAATAAAAACATATTTTTTAAAATAATAAAAAATAAAATAAGGAGGTAATAGAGAAATGTTACTATTTAAAAAGAAAGAAAGAAACAAACAAACAAAAAAGAAAGAAGGATTCTCAAACTCTATAGTAAGAAAACAACCCAATTTAAAAATGGGCAAAAGACTTAAATAGATACTCATACACAGAGGAGATAAAAATGGCAAATAAGCAAATAAAAAGATGTTCAACAAAGATATTCAACTACTAGGGAAATGAAGATTAAACCCATGATTAAATACTACCACATACCTATTACAATAGCAAAATAAAAAACATTGACAATACCAAGTGATCACAGGATGTAAGAAACTGAATTGTCTTATATTGTTGGTAGAAACGTAAAAATGATAGAGCCACTCTGCAAAATAGCTTTTGGCAGCCTCTTATGAAGTTAAACATAAATTTTCCATGTGACCTAGCAATCCCACTTCTACATATTTACCCTGGAGAATTAAAAACTTATATTCACACAATAATCTCTACAAGAGTATTTATAGTCATTCTACTCATAATCCCCAAAGATTACAAACAACTAATCTTTTAGGAAGTGAGTAGGTAAACTGTAGTACAGCTATATAATAGAACTAGAGGCCCAGTGCATGAAAACTGTGTACTTGGAGGGGGAGTCCCTCAGCCCGGACTGCCTAAGCCATCAGTTGGACATCCTTAGCACTGCCATGGAGACAGAAGAGGCTCCCATCATCACTCTTGTGCTAGCCAGCCATGATCCTGGCTTCTGGCTGAGCTGCTCTCCCCCTGTGGGAACACACTGACCACCAGGGGACAGCTCCTGCATTGTGCATAAGCCCCCTGATGGTCAGTGACTGTCATAGTGACCAGTTGTTCTGCTGTTTGGTTAATTTGCATATTAGCCTTTTATTATATAGGATGTCTTATTATGGGCAAAGCCCCTAATTCAATTATTTTAAGGTAATTAAAGGGAGGGGCAGAATTTTCACTTGAGCCTAAAACTAAAATTGTCCTTAGTTCAAAAATCTGCACACCACTCAGACACATATTGGTGAGGCTCATTCTGAATCCCCACGCTGTTCTGTTACATGTGTAAGTATTGGGAACCATCTTATCTCTTTAGTGAAAGGAACCTTTTGTTATGTTACAATGACTAACTTTAATCTCATGAGTTGTGTTTTGGTTTCAAGCCTCTATCCAGTATTCATGCAGCAACTTCAGCAATTCTGTTCAATATTTACCTGGCATATATTTTATTTTATTTTCTCTAAATCATTCTAGATTTTTATGTATTAGATAGGAATAGCCCATGGATACAGACAATAGTCTGGCAAAGGTCTGGAAGGGACAGGTGCAGGGTGGAAGAGATCAATGGGGGAGAGGGAGGGAGAGGACTAAAACAAAAGGATATCTGTAATACTTTCAACAATAAAGATACATTTTAAATAAAGGAAAATATCTTAGTTGAAAAGAGTTTTATGTGAAATAATATAAGTAATTGCTCTACACTGTACTTTATATTCTCAACTCCTCTCAAAGAGATATTAATTGACCCTATGTTCACTTAATATTAATTGACTTTATATTCACAGACTGTAGGACTGACTTCTGCCATGTCAATCCAGCACTGACTGTCATGGGGGCTGTGATCATACCCTGTTTTTCTCTCCTGGCCTATGTCTGGGCCTGATCGCAGCCCCCTTGGCAGTCAGTGCTGGGTCAATGAGGCTGACTTCCAGTGTCCAGTTTTGTATGTTACAGACCCTGGCTCTTGATAGATGATAGATAGATAGGTAGATAGATAGATAGATAGATAGATAGATAGATAGATAGATAGACAGATATTAATGGGAAATAAGGAGCAAACTATTGGTATATACAACAACTGGATGAGTCTCAAGAGCACTATGCTGAGTGAAAGGAATCAGTCTCAAAAATTCCATAGTGTATATTTGCATTAATGTGACACTCTCAAAAAAAAACAAAACTAAAGTGACAGAAAAATATATCAGTGGTGGCCAGGGGTTAGAGGTGGGAGGATGGTGGGAGTACAAAGGGTGATAAGGGAGTTTTGGGGTGAAAGAGAACACTTCCTCATCCTGGTTATGTTAATGGTTACACAAATCTGCCCCTGTGTTAAAATTCATAGAATTATATAAACTCAAAAAGTCAATTTTACTTTATGCTAAAATTAGATAAGGGATCCAAAAAGCTTGAATAGTTATCCTTAAAAAAGATAAAAAGAAAAAGGAAAAAAAAACTTGGAACAGAAGCAAAAAGTTGTTGAAGGTCTGATTAATAAAGTAAACATTTCCCAGCCACCACTATACTTTACAAGTGAACATTTAGGGTTGGCTGCCACTTTTCTATCTCATCACACAGCCTTGAAAGATATTCCTGTACTCAAATCCCCTAAGCTTATCATTTTAAGTCTGCAATACCCTTTCTTTCTTGATAATGTATAAGATGTCAAGTAAGTCTTTCTCTACAAGTTACAGCTCAATCCTTCACACAAGTCAGAGGAAAATCCAGGAGGCGGACTCTACTGACAAGACCTTGGCCTCCAAGAAACTTAATATGCTTATAAAAATGAACTGCCAGTCAATTCTCCCATTATTTGTACCACAAAGGACAATACTCCCACAGAAATTTCACAGAAAGAAGATACACCCAGAATTTCTTTTGGAAAGAAAGACAGACTAGAAAACACAAAAAAGACAGGCAAATAGCTATAAGATAGTCACCCTCGTTAGTAATTAAAGAACTGGAAATTAAGGTCAGATGCCTTTTTAAACTATCAACTTTGTAAAAATTAAATAGAATGATGCTATGCAGCATTTTGAGAAAGGTATGGAGAAATGGGGCATCAAGGTAAACTGATCAGCTTTCAAGAGGTCCATTTAGCAGTATGGAGCAAAAGCCTTAAAAATGTGTATGCCCTCTGGGATGGTAATTGAACTTTTAGAAATTTATGCTAAGAAATAATCAAGCAAGGATGCTCAGGTTAGCATTATTTTAATAGTGAAATATAGCTTTATGGCTCTAAAATCCCTTCCAGTGAATAGGCGAAGATACCAATCATTCTCTGCTGGGCTATATAGTACACAGAACATAACTTTATAGTCTGAGAGTATAATATGATTCAGAAAGGTGTATGGATTAATGTGCATAAAGAACATACTGAGAACTTGGTCAGTATGATGCAGTAGATTGAGCAGTATCCTGTACACCAAAAGGTCACTGGTTCAATTCCTGGTACATGCCCCGGTTTTCAGCTGGATCCCCAGTACGGGGCATGCAGGAAGCCACTGGTATCATCGATGTTTCTCTCTCTACCATCCTCTCTCTCTCAAATCATTAAAAAAAAATTTTTTAATAGAACAAAATGAGAGTCAAATAAGCTGAATTTAAGAGTAAATAAAATATTTATTTAAATTGTCAAACTTAAAAATCTATATATCAAAAGGATAGGTTAAACTATATAATGTCCAGACAACTCAGACATTAAAAATGTGTTTTTACACAGGAGTTTGCAAAAATAGGTTTACAGTTGTGAGTACACAAAACAGAGTTTATTCTTACATTATTACTTATTAATTATAGTATTACTTATTTGTATTATATCTTATTACCTTTTTCTCCTCACCCAAGGATATGTTTATTGATTTTAGAGAAAGGAAGGGAGAGAGAGAGAGAGAGAGAGAAACATCAATGTGAGAGAGAAACATCGACCTGCTGCCTCCCATAGGTACCACAACTGGGGATCGAACCCACACCTAGACATGTGCCCTAATCAGGAATCTAACCCGCAACGTTTTGGTGCATGGGACAATGCTCTAGCCAACTAGGCCATCTAGCCAGGGCTGTCTTACTACTATCCTTATTATGATTATTATTTCATATTCTTACTTATGATTTATCCTTTAAGTAACAATGGCTGGTAATTTAGCCTACTTTTGTCCACCCTGTATATTTACTGTTTCCCCGAAAGTAAGACATCCCCCAAAAATACAGTTTTGCCTCTCGCTGTAATATAAGGTATCCCCCCAAAAATAAGACCTCCCCGATAATAAGGCCTTCCTGGAATATCAGCCCCCCGAAGCTACCGTAAGGCATCTGACTCCTGATTTAAAGAGACCTCGCATTGCCTGAATAGCTCCAGCTGCACTGCAGCCAATCAGTGAGCTTGTTTGTGATGACAACTACTACCCTACCGTATACAGGTAATAAATTTCCTTTTCTGTTGTTCAACAATAAATGTGTACCATATTCTTTTTCATGGAAAAATAAGACATTCCCTGAAAATAAGACCTAGCACATCTTTGGGAGCAAAAATTAATATAAGACACTGTCTTATTTTCGGAGAAACAGGGTATTGACATGGAAAGAGTTTGTTTTTAAGTTAAAAATACAGACTCCAAAAAGTATTATGTCATTTCTATACAAAATTTACAAAAAGACGCAAAACATATGTATGGGGTAAAGTAAATACACTAGTTATTTTTCATCCATATTTTTCCATGCCTACATAACTTGCTCATTTGATGTATTTAAAAATAATCTTACTATTTCTAATTTCAGAATACTTTACATGCAGTTATGTAATTATTTATTGAGTCGCTTAATTTCTACTTCACCCCTGACATTTGGATGTTTATTTATCTGTGGCAAACAACTGCCATGTGTTTTCAATGATGTTTTCAGTCAGCTGTTAGGCTTTTGTATAAATTATTTTAAAATCTATGTCAGCCAAGTTTTACTGATCAGTGCTTGAATTTTATCAAATGGGTGTTTGGGGTTTTACCCCACCTGCTAAAATGTTGGACGTGATTGTTCTATAATTATATAAGGGATCAATCATAAACACCTGACTAAACTAGTTCCTATTCATAACGCAAATACTCTATGCCATGTGGAGTTATTCTAATTTGTTAAAATTAGTAACTTGTCTCATCCTAAAATCTCACCTCTGCATTACAACAGGAAGAAATAGCTTGACAACTGACAAGTAGATAATTGAAGTTTTTAATTTCTTACCTGACCTACCTTTTCAGCTTCCTCAGTTTCATTGGGAAATTGATTGATTTTTTGATTGATTGATCAGGCACTTTTTTCTATTTTTATTTTATTTTTTTAATTATGGCATTTATGCTGGCAGAAATTTCAGAGAGACTACCTGCTTAGGAAGAAATTTGTTGTCACCTCTAATGGTATTTTCTCTGACAAAGGATGATACAACTCTCAGAACTCCTGGCTAGATAAATATTTGCTACCCATTTTTCTCCAATCATATCAAAACCACTTATTTCACACTCTCCTCTCCCTCACATACCACACCGAGCATTCCATTTCATCCAGTTAATTGTTTCCGCATTTTTATATTTTTGACCTGAGTTTTCTCCCATTTCCTACAAATGTCAAATAGCTTTCTACTGATAAATTAGACACTGTTATCATTGAATAAATCATTGACTTCCCTTCAGTGATTTAGCATAAAATTCCCTCCAATGACTAACTACTTATTGCCAACTGATGGTTGTTGGTGCCAAATCAATGCCAATGGGAATTCCCAGTTTGGAGTACAGTGATGAAGGAAACTTTATTCAGTGCAAATCAGCCCAATTGTGATCCAGCACAGCTGTAGACAGCTCAATAGTGTGACAGCTCAATTATGAGACAACACAATTGTGGAAAAACATGGCTGTGAACAGCCCTCAGACAAAACCCTCTCCAGCTGTATCCACCAACTCAGCTCTGCTCTGCTCCACGCTGGTCCAACAAGATGTCTTCAGCCAAGGAAACTATCTTCAGCCTTTGGTGGGAAGTAAAAGTGTGCTCTCCAAGACAGAAGTGAGCTGATATATAGAGAGAAATTCCTGTTCCTAGTCCCTGATTGGTCCATCCTTATGCAAATAAGGTTTTTAAGTCTAGTTTTAATAGTTCAAAAGGCACTGGCCTGATTGGTCAGAATGAGGGCACTCTGATTAGTTGGTGAAGATGCTGATATGGGATATAGCTTCACAGCTCTGATTAATGGGGGAAGTGTTTATCCTATTGGTTAAAATAAAATTCCAGAAACTCCTAAGGGCTGGCTCAGCAGTCAGGAACACAGTGCAGGCAAAACAGTTCAGTATGGGAAGCAAGCCGCTTAGTGCAGGCTTCTCTCTGAAGCTTTTTGCATGCAATGCCCCTGGTTAGAAACAGCTGCTAAGCTGTTTTTAAATTTGAGCCGAGTTAGCCACAGGAACACTTCCTGATAGGTATCATGTTTCTTGGGTTCTGCATTATCATATGCTTCTCTTAACTTGGTTTGTCTGTAATTTAGAAATGCTCCCTATCAACTTAAAAAAATTCTATGCCAGCTTTCTGTTAGTCTTCCTTCTTAATCTAGTTCTATGGCCCCAAAAGTCCCCTTGTTAACAATAGCTGCTATATAACAACTACAAAGTGCCAATCACTTTTCAAACATTATCCTATAAATATTGTAATATGTAAGTCAGCTGAATGGCTGAACAGTGGAACGACCATCCAGACGACCATCCGGGACCACACTATGATACCCACTGACACCAGGCCAGCCAGGGCAGGTATGATACAATTGGTGGTGGGCTGGGCATCCCCACTGTGGGAGGTCCAAGCCAAGAGCCCATGGGGTGATCAATCAGAGGGCTCCACCATTGCCTCATAGAGGGAGACTCAGGCCATCGACCAGTGGGCTGAGGCAGGTGGGCAAGGCCTCCCTCTGAGAAGAAAGCCCAGGTCCCAAGTGCCAGAGAGAAGCCAATGCCAGCAGCTGGGGGAAGGAAAGCCTACCTTTGCACAAATTTTGTGTATTGGGCCTCTAGTATTTTATAAGAGCACTAGAGGCCCAGTGCAGAAAATTCATGCATGGGGATGGGGTGTACTTCAGCCCAGTCTGTTCCCTCTCCAATCTGGGATCTGTAGAGTTATATCTGACTGCCCATTTAGGCCTAATCCTACCTGAACATCCCTCTCACAATCTAGGACTATTGGTTCCCAACTGCTCACCTGCCTGCCTTCCTGATTGCCCCTAACAGCTTCTGCCTGTCAGCCTGATCAACCCCTAACCGCTCCCCTGCCAGCCTGATTGATGCCTAACTGCTCCCCTGCAAGCCTGTTTGCCCCTAACTGCCCTACCCATGGACCTGGTCACCCCTAACTTCCCTTCCCTGGAGGCCCGGTCACCCCCAACTTTCCTCCTCTGCTGGCCTGGTCACCCCTAACTGCCCTCTGCTACAAGCTTGATCACCCCCAACTGCCCTCCCTGGTGGGCCTGTTCCCTGCCAATTGCCCTTTCCTGCTGGCCATCTTGTGGTGGCCATCTTGTGTTCACATGAGGACAGGATTTTTTGACCACATGGGGGCAGTCATCTTGTGTGTTGGAGTGATGATAAATCTGCATAGTACTCTTTTATTAGATAGATAGAGGCCTGGTGCATGGGTGGGGGCTAGCTGGTTTCCCCTGAAGGGTGTCCTGGGTCAGGGTAGGTGTTCCCTTGGGGGATGGGGTGGCCTGGGCCAGGGGCCTGTGATGGTTTGCAGGCTGGCCAGAGCCCCCAGCTACCCAAATGGAGGCTGTGGTATCTGGGATTTATTTATCCTCTACATTTGAAATCTTGTGGCTTGGAGCAGAGCCAAGCCTTCTGCTCACACAACCATTGAAACTTTGTTGCCTCAACTGGAGGCCTGGGCCACCAGGCTCTGTGAAATGTTGGCTTCCTCCATCGCCAGGGCCAACCCAAGCCTTTCTCCTGCTCTCTCTGTGGCCTAGCTATCTTGGTTGGGTTAATTTGCATACTCACTCTGATTAGCTGGTGGGTGTGGCTGGTGGGCGTGGCTTGAGGGTATAGCAGAGGTACAGTCAATTTACATATTACTCTTTTATTAGATAGGCACCTGTGTGTGTGCGCTTGCACGCATGTAGGGGAGAAATGTTACTTCTGTTTTACAGATGAGGAAACTAAGCTTCAGAACTTTAAGTAACTTGCCCAACTGGGATTCAGATTTAAGTCAATGTCTTTCTTTATGCCACAGTGTTTTCTGTGAATCTAACATTCCCATCTTTGTGCCCATGTCTGACCATCTTATCTGGTACATGGATCACTGCTTCAGTATCAGTGGGGACTATTAGCTTTCCACCTGCAATACTAACTATACAAAATAAGATTGGCATAGGACTAATCACATGTAAGTCTCTCTTCAATTCCTATTATTTGGCTCTTCTTCAGCTTCTTAAAAATCCCCTCAAATGCATTACTTTTCTCTTCCAAAAACTTAATTGTGCTTTTAAAGTCTTATGTGGTTCCTTCTTTATGAAGCATTCCCTGCTTTCTCAACAAAGCTGATTATTGATTTATTATGTTCTCAGTGTGGCAGCAAATCAATAGACCAGGAAACAGTTTATCAGATAATCCAAAAAATTCAGAACAATTATTTTCTTGGGGAAATAAACACCAGGACTTCCTGTTTGAGAATTGTGAGTGATCCCATATCCTCAGTCTTTATTTTGTTCTGGAGTAGAAAAAGCTGGTCCTATGATTACTCATGTAACTTTTCCAGCTTTACCATTCCCTTGGGCACACACTTATTTTCTGGCATTTGAAAAGATTATTCCCCCAGGGTTTCATTGTAATTGGAGGAACAGGTTGAAGAGAAGATCAAATTATGTTCTGGGGGGAAATTTTTTTTTAATGTGACAGAAGGAAACAAGGTGGTAAGAAGAAAAAAAGGATTATTAATTTCCAAAACACATTTTACAAAAAAACAAAGCTAACTTATGCTTGATGTTCATTCTACTTTTGTTATTTGACTCTTGACAGGCAATTTTATTTAGCACATTCTTTAAGTGATCACAAAATAAAACCACTGCTTGGCATGTCAGCTCCCTCCCCAAATCATTTTAGCAGACTCCAGTTGACAGTTCTGACATGTGCAGATAGCCCCCATTCTGAAATGCTGACCTCCTGGTAATCTGAGATATCGACATCTCCTCTCTGAACCTTCAGGGATGGTGTCACCCTTTCCTCGAAACAAATCACTTCTGTCTTAGCCACCTAAACTTTCCATGATGTTCCTTCAGCCTTTGGGGCTTTCTGTGTTTTGAAGAAACAGCTTTTAAGAAATTATTATGTTTTTTAAGGCATTTTGACTAAAGAACTTTTTTGTGAATATGTATAGTGAAATATAAAGGTGCTTTAAATATATATATGTATATATATGTGTATATATGTGTGTGTGTGTGTGTGTGTGTGTGTGTGTGAAATATATATATTTCAGAGAGGAAGAGAGAGGGAGAGAGAGAGAAACATCAATGATGAGAGAGAATCACCAATCTGCTGACTTTCGCACACCCCACATCAGAGATTAAGACTACAACCTAGGCATATACCCTGACCAGAATCTAACTATGATCTCTTGGTTCATTAGTCAATGCTCAACCACTGAGTCACACCAGCTGGGCTATAAAGATACTTTTTTAAAAAAATATATTTTTATTGATTTTTTACATAGAGGAAGGGAGAGGGATAGAAAGTCAGAAACATCGATGAGAGAGAGACATCAATCAGCCACCTCCTGCACACCCCCTACTGGAGTTGTGCCCGAAAGCTAGGTACATGCCCGTGACTGGAATCAAACCTGGGCCCTTGCAGTCTGCAGGCCGCCGCTCTATCCACTGAGCCAAACTGGTCTCAGCTATAAAGATACTTTTAAACATATCACACTTGGGGTCAAATTCATTAACCAAACTCCTTAAAATTAAATTCAACCACAGACTGAGTCTGATTTTCAGATCTCTGAATTATTTAATAGCACATGCTAGAGTACTGTCTCCTTGAAGTAACCTCCCCCTCATTTATGTATTTCATATTTTATACTTATTGTTAAGACTTTTATTTTGCAATATTGTTTTATATGAGTAAGCCAGTTTAAATTCTCTTTAAAATAAAGGAAGGTATACATAAATAAATTAAATGTCTGTAAAGGATCTGGGCCAGGAATTAAGATTTGCCATTAATTATCTGCAGGATATAGAACAGGTCACTTAAATTTTCTGGGTCTCAGTTTCCTCATCTGCAAAATTATCAGGTGAGCATGAAATCATCTGTATGAGACTTCCTCTCATTCTGACTTTAGTGTAATCGAACTGCCAGCCAAAGGAATAGATAAAAATAGAGGGAATAGCTCAACTACCAGGGCTACATATACTCAATTATCAGTTAAGATCCATTCCCATTTCCTTCTCCTATGCATTTCTGTCCTGCAGAGCTGCAAAGCTAAAAATTGTTTCTTCTAGTCTTGCAGCTAGGGTTCTAGATGCAAATGAGATTCCATAACTAGATACATCTGTGTGAGATTTTGAAGGTGGCAATGAAGTAGAAACTATCTTGGTGCCTTTTGTTGCTGTTGGAAAACAATATCATGGAAATTCCAATGTCTAGTCACCAGCTTTGTGGAGAAGAAGGCAGTTCTAAGGGTGGTGAATACCACACCAGGCCCAATCACTACATTCCATTGGGGGTTGTTAAGAAGCATTTGTGATATTAGTGTTCGCACCTTCCTAAGGCTGGCTTTCTTAAGCCTATTTTGTATTTTATGGTTGAGATATAATCTCGAGAGGATTATATCTGTGGTGTTCTGAAGTCATTGATTGTTCCCTGCTAGGGCCTGCTCCTCTGTTCTTCTAATGGCTTTGTGAACATAGAGCTCTCTATATTAAATCTCTTATTCCCTCTAACACTGAAGGGGATCAGAATATTCCACCCCAAAATATGCTACTTTGGCATAAGAATATTATGGACTGAAGATAATTGGGAAATAACAGATGCAGAGAACATTCTTTACTCTCTTCCTTTATGCTCAAAGACAGGGCATGCATTTCCCTTTGGGTGTTCCCTCTCTCCTCTCCGGTTACAGGAAAAGGAGACAACTCTTATCATGGCAGACAGCACCAACTTGAATCTGCACAAACAAACCTTACTGAAATAACATTATCTTCCATTAGTTTCCCCTCATATATTTACTTTCCCACAATTCACCACCTCTAGAAGTCCAAACATTTTTTTCTTTGACTTTTCACTTCATAAATGTATCATTTTTTGTTAAGATTGTATATAAGCTCTGAAGCCTAACATTTTCGGGTTTTCACTTCTTTTTCTGTGAGGCACCCCCATTCCCATGTACACATAAAATAAAATATCAAATAAAATTTGTGTATGTTCTTGCTCCTGTTAATCTATATTTTGCCAATTTAATTTGTAAGAACTCGGTCCCTGAACAAATGGTAGAAAGAGAATTTTTTGTCTACCCTATAATCCCTAGAGTGGTTTTGATTCATTTTCTTCTGCCTATATTTGTTTATATATATATTTATTTATTTATTTATTACTTTCAACAAGGAAAGGAGAGGAAGAGAGAGACAGAAAGATCAATGATGAGAGAGAATCATTGATCAACCACCTTCCACATGCCTCCCACCAGAATATACCCTGATTGAGAAATTAACTGATTCATAGGTCAATGCTCAATCACTGAGCCACACTGGCCAGAAATTCTATATTTACTTTTGAGTTCTAGTTTCTTATACCTTGATTTTTGGTATTTTGTTTTGTTTTCTTTGTTCATTACATGATGCCAAACCTGGTTGGCAATGTCATCAAATTGGTTGTGTGAGAGCTTGTTTTAACACCTATTAGAATTCAATCTTTTTTTTTCTTTGAATCAAGCCAAATGTTCTTCCAGAGTTGCTCAACGTTTATGTGATTATCCCCTGACTGCTCTTTGGTGCTGTGGCATGCATGATCCCAGGATTTTCTTTGGAAACTATGTATACTATTTCTTTCTGTAATTCTTTGCCTATGGCTTGATCTGCTATTGTGAATTTTGCCTTCATATATCTTCCTGAAATACATTTATTATTATTTTTAAACACTTTTTTACTTTCAAATAATTATAAATTCCATGAAAGTAGCACAAAAAGTACTGAGATGTTCAATGTACCCTATATTTTAACATACACTTTTTACCATCAATAACATTTTAGCTACTAATTCCCTAACTTTTCTTATACACATCACTCCACATTACTTCCCTCCTCACAACCTGAAGTTGAAAGTGATATCACTGAAAATGTCAGGGATCCATACCTTCATAAAAGCAACTAGTAGGAAGTGGTGATGATTGCTAAGTAATGTGAATGTAATTAATGCCACTGAATTTTATGCTTAAAAATAGTTAAAATGGAAATTTTATGTTATATATATTCTACCATAATGAAAAAATTTTAAACAATACATGAGAGAGAGAAAAGTAACTGGTAAGCTGGCAAAGATTTTCAGAATCAACATTGGGAGAACTCTGAAATTTATTAAAAATTTTATAACAATGGGGGAAAACTTGATAATGAAAGAAGCCACTGCACTGTGGCTAGAGCACAGTGGCATTTTATATTGTCCATCTACCATCCCCCATTCATCAGAGCAGTGGTGGCCAGGAGGATGGTAGCCTGCACTACTAGTAGCAAAGAAAGCAATATTAGTCTCAAAGAATTGTAGTTGTGTGTTTCAACTTCTTTGGTGGGTCCCTAAAGAATCACTACAAGAGCCTGCTTTGTTTTGCTATACTCAGAGCAATCCTAAAGCTGAAGTGACTTCCTAAGCATCATCTGTCAAAAGCATTTAAAAGCAAAAGTATTGGCTACAGGATCATGGGGCAAAGGGAAGCAGTGAGGACAAACAATAGAAAAACTAAAAGAGCCTGGAAAAAAAACAGATAGGAAAAAGAGGTATAAGGCAAGATAAGGACTTTTAAAAACTCCTACTTATGTAAAACAAATACATTCCAGAGTTAAATGAATGCTCATAAAAGTCCTGGGGAGACACTAAGCTTTCAGCTCCCATGGACTTTCAGGCTCTGAGCAGCCAGAAAAAGGTACAGTTGTAAATGGCCTGGCTAACTCTTCAAGAAGTACCAGCACACAAAGCCAATCAGCTAAGACTGGAGGAGAGTTGTTTCCCCCTTTTTGCCTCCAGCCATTTAAAGAAATTCTGTCAAGTAGGTCAAAGATGGCTGCCAACAGGAAGGCAGACTGCAAGATAGTGTGTGAGTGAGAAAGCAAAGGGAGAGTGTATAGTCACATAGGGAGTGTTTGTTGATGAGTTGAGAGACAGCTATAATCCAGAGACTGTGGGGGACTGTTGGACAGGGCTCCCCTGACAGGGCAGCTACACTGCTGCTGGGTTCCCTCCCAGAGCCACCCACTCGGATGCAGAGACTGTGCTATCTTGAAAGAGAAAGTGGATGTCATCAGACATCTGAGAGGCCCATGGAATCTACAATTAGGGTACCCACTGAACAGCTGTGAACCCGAGAACACCAGTCCCAAGTACCACAAGCACACAGATTCAGAGGAGGTCTACTCCTCCTCACAAAAAGGAAAGGAGAACTATATAACCAGACACCCAGAGAAGAGAGATCCTGCGGAGACAAAGAAACAGTCCACGTATGAAAGAAAAGCAGGCATCACCAAAAAAGGAAGTAAACAAAAAGGAGGCAAGCAACCTGTCAGATAAAGAATTCGGAGAAATATAATAATCATAAGGTAGATGAAAAGAATGGAAGACAAATTCAACAATATGTGTAAGGACCAAGAGGAAATGAAGAAGAACCAAAAAGAAATTAAAAAATGACATTGCTGCTGTAGAGAACTCAAAAAAAAAGCATCAAGAGTAGAATAGAAGAATAAGAGGACTGCATCAGTGAGCTAGAAGACAAGGTAGGAAAAAATGCCCAAGTAAAGCAGCTTCTAGAAAAAAAAATTATAAAGCAAAAGGAGACCCTAAGGGAACTTTGGGACAACACAAAACAAAACAACATCTGCATAATAGGGGTGCCAGAAGGAAAAGAAACTGAGCAAAGAATAGAAAACCTATTTGAAGAAATAATGACAGAAAACTTCCCTGATATAAAGAAGAAAAAACCCACACAAATCCAAGAAGCTCACAGAGTACCAAGTAAAATGAAACCCAAAAGACCAAATGCCAAGGCAAATTTTAATTAATTGGCAAATACCAATGACAAAGTAAGAATCTTAAAAGTGGCCAGAGAGAGACAGAAAGTTACCTACAAAGGATTCCCCATCAGACTTGTGACTGATTTCTCAACAGAAACACATCAGGCCAGAAGGAAATGGAATGAAATATACAAAGTCATGCAAAGGAAGGGTCCGAATCCAAGAATACTATATCCAGCAAGGATATCAATCAAATTTGAAGGTGAAATCAGGAGCTTCATAGACTAAAAAGGACTAAGGGAATTTATTACCACCAAACCAGCAATGCAAGAAATGCTAAAGGGTCTGCTATAAAAAAAAAAGAAATAGGAAGCAAAGTAGAAACACAGGGGTAAAGAATAAAAATGGTGACAAACAAGTACCTATCAATAATAACTTTAAATATAAATGCATTAAATGCCCAATCAAAAAACATAGGATATCGGATTGGATAAGCAAACATGACCCATATATCTGCTGTCTACAAAAAAAACCCACCTCAGAAAAAAGATGTGCACAGATTGAGGATGAAGGAATGGAAAAAGGTTTTTCAGGTTGATGGAAATGAAAAAATAGCTGGAGTAGAAATACTTATATCCAACAAATTAGTTCTTAAAGTGAAGGATATAAAAAGAGATAAGGAAGGCCACTTCATAATACTAAAGAGAACAATCCAGCAAGAAGAAATAACTCTGGTAAACATATATGCACCCAATACAGGAGCATCCAAATACATTAAAAAAAAAAAAACTCTTGGAGGATATCAAGGGAGAGATTGACAACAATACAATCACAGCAGAAGACTTTAATACCCCACTATCCTTGGACAAATCCTCTAAACAAAAAACCAGCAAAGAAACTTCAATCCTAAATGACTCACTAGACCAGATGGAATTAATTGACATCTTCAGAACATTTCACTCCAAGCCACAGAATATACATTCTTCTCAAGTGCACATGGGTCATTTTCAAAGAGAGGCCAGATGTTGGGTCACAGGCAAAGTCTCTTCAAATTCCAGAAGATAGAAATCATATCAAGCATAATAGAAATCTTCTCAGATCACAGTGGCATAAAACTGGAAATCAACTACAATAAAAACAATCCAAAAAAAAAGAAAAAAGAAAGAAAGAAATCAAACACATGGACACTAAATAGCATGCTATTAAACAATAACTGGGTTTCCAGAGAGATCAAAGGAGGAATAAAAAACATCATGGCAACAAATGACAATGAAAATACAACAATCCAAAATCTGTGGGACACAGCAAAAGCAGTTTTGAGAGGGAAATTCATAGCTTTACAAGCCTACTGCAAAAAAAAAACAAAAAAAAAAAAAACAAGAAACAATGGTAATAAATTACCTAACCTTATAACTCAAAGAGTTAGAAAGAGAGCAACAAGAAAAGCCCAGAGTGAGCAGAAGGAAGGATATAATAAAGATTAGAGCAGAAATAAATGACATAGAGCCCCCAAAAACAATACAAAAGATCAACAAAACCAAAAGCTGGTTCTTTTAAAGGATAAACAAGAATAATGAACTCTAGCTAGGCTCACCAAGAAGAAAAGAGAGGATGCAAATTAAAAAAATCAGAAATGAAAGAGAAGAAATAACAATAGAACCCATCAAAATACAAAAGATTGTTAAAAAATACTATGAACAACTCTATTCCAACAAACTGGACAACCTGGAGGAAATGGACATATTCCTAGAAAAATACAACCTTCCAAAACTCAATCAGGAAGAATCTATACATCTCAATAGGCCAATAACAATGGAAGAATTTGAAGCTGTCATCAAAAAGCTTCCAGCAAACAAAAGCCCGGGACCAGCCAGCTTCACACGGAAGTTTTACCAAACATTCAAGGAAAAACTAAAACCTATCCTCCTTAGACAGTTTCAAAAAATCCAAGCTCATTCTATGAAGCCATCATCACCCTAATACCAAAACCAGATAAAGACAACACAATAAAAGAGAATTACAGGCCAATATCCCTCACAAACATAGATGCCAAAATCCTCAACAAAATTCTAGCAAGTCGGATCCAGCAGTACATCAAAAAAAGCATACACCAAGACCAAGTAGGATTTATCCCAGGAATGCAAAGATGGTACAATATCTGCAAATGTGATAGATCACACAAACAAATTGAGAGATAAAAATCACATAGTCACATCAATTGATGCAGAAAAAGCAGTTGACAAAATCCAACACCCTTTCTTGATAAAAACTCTCAGCAAGGTGAGAATAGAAAGATCATACCTCAACATCATAAAAGCCATATATTAAAAAACCCACAGCTAACATCATATTCAATGGGCAAAAACTAAAACCATTTTCTCTAAGAACAGGAACAAGACAGGGTTACCCACTCTCACCACTCCTGTTCAAAATAGTACTGGAAGTATTAGCTATTGCAATTAGACAAGAAGAAGAAATAAAAGATATCCAAGTTGGAAAAGAAAAATTAAAGCTGTACTTATTGGCAGATGGCATGATATTGTACATAAAAACCCGAAAGACTCCATCAAAAAAAACTATTAGACATAATAAATGAATTTGGCAATGTAGCAGGATACAAAATTAATGCCAGGAACTCTATGGCATTTCTATAGACCAATAGTGAAATTCAGAAAGAGAGACTAAAAAAGCAATCCCATTTACTATTGCACCAAAAAAATTAAGATTCCTATGAATAAACTTAACTAAGGAGGTAAAATACCTATACACAGAAAACTACAGGACATTGAAAAAAGAGATAAAGGAAGATGTAAACAGATGAAAGAACATACCATGTTCAATGATTGGTAGAATCAACATTATTAAAATGTCCATACTACCCAAAGCAATCTATAAATTCAATGCATTCTCCATTAAAATACCAATGGCATATTTCACAGACCTAGAAAGAATTATCCAAAAATTTATCTGGAATAAAAAAAGACCCCAAATAGCCACAGCAATCCTGAGAAAGTAGAATAAAGTACGTAGGATCTCAATACCAGATTTCAAGCTATATTACAAAGCCACTGTTCTCAAAACAGCCTGGTACTGGCAAAGAACAGACATATAGACCAATGGAATAGAATAGAGAACCCAGATATCGACCTAAACCACTATGCTCAATTAATATTTGACAAAGGAAGCATGAACATACAATGGAGTCAAGACAGTCTCTTCAATAAATCGTGTTGAGAAAATTGAACAGATAGATGCAAAAAAAATGAAATCAGATCAACAACTTACACCACATACAAAAATAAACTCCAAATGGATACAGGACTTAAACATTAGACGGGAAACCATAAAAATACTTGAGGAATCCACAGGCAGCACAATCTCAGACATATGCCGAAAGAACTTCTTCACCAATACCATTCCTAGGGCAATGGAAGCTAAAGAGAAAATAAACATGAGACTACATCAAAATAAAAAGCTTTTGCACAGCGAAAGAAACCATCAACAAAACAAGAAAGCCCACTGTATGGGAGAAAATATTTGCAAATGTTATCACTAATAAAGGTTTAATCTCCAACATCTTCAGGCAACTTATACAACTTAATAAAAGGAAGATAAAAGAAAAATAGGCAATAAAAAATAGGCAATGGACCTAAATAGAATATTTTCAAAAGAAGACAGAAGGAAGACCAAGGTACACATGAAAACGCTCAAAGCAACTAATTATCTGAGAGATGCAAATCAAAATGACAATGTGGTACCATCTCACACCTGTCAGAATGGCTATCATCAACAAATCAACAAACAACAAGTGTTGGTGAGGATTTGGAGAAAAAGAAACACTTAAACACTGCTGGTTGGAATGCAGACTGGTGCAGCCACTATGGAGAACAGTATGGAGTTTCCTCAAAAAAAAACTAAAATTCAAACTCCCATTTGACCCAGTGATCCAACTTCTAGGAGTATATCCCAAGAAACTAGAAACACCAATGAGAAAGGATATGTGCACCCCTAAATTCATAGCAGCACAATTTACATAGCTAAATTGTGGAAACAGCCTAAATGCCCATCAGTAGATGAGTGGATTAAAAAAACTGTGGTACATATACACAATGGAATACTACCTGCCATAAAAAAGAAGGAATTCTTACCATTTGCAGCAACCTGGATAGACCTAGCATTACGTTAAGGGAAATAAGCCAGGCAATGAAAGAAAAATATCACATGATCTCACTCATTTATGATAAATAATGTTATAACCTGATGAAAAAAAGATAAATGCAGAGGCAGTAAAGAACCAAACAGATTGTCAAACTACAGCAGGAAGGCTGGGGAGTGTTGGGGAGATGGGGAAAGAGTTAAACCAAAGGACTAGTTTGCATGCAGATAAGCGCAACAAATGGACACAAGAACCTGGCAGGGTGGGATAAGGACATGCGATGGGGTAGGGGACGCTGGGGGAAGGACAATGGGGCACAAAAAAAAGTAGATATATGTACTACTATATGTAATACTTTAAACCAGTGGTCAGCAAACTATAGCTCATGAGCCACATGCAGCAGGAGAGCCGAGATTTGCTGCTCTGTTGACTAATGAGTTTGCCAACCACTAGGATAGGGGCTTAATCACAAGGAACAACAGCATGTAATATTGGAATTGAGAGTCTATGTCAGTGGTCAGCAAACTCATTAGTCAACAGATCGGCAAATTGCAGCTCATGAGTCACATGTGGCTCTTGAGCCATAGTTTGCCGACCACTGCTTTAAACAATAAAAAAGAAAAAAAGAAAAAAACTCTCTCAAAACGGGGTGACTACCAAGCTAATAGAACACAAATTTCAGTAGCCACACATTGACAAAGAATATACACTTTATAAAAATAGTTTAGAAAAGCCATTAAAGAGGCAAACAACTAAAAACATAGCATCAACAAAACTCAGGGAGGGGAGAAAATCTGATTTTATAATTTTAATTATAATAGTAATTATAATAAAATCACATAATAATATTATAATATTAGTTATAATATTAATTATAATAAAATCACATAATATTAAAAATGTCCATTTTTCAACAAAAAAATATTGTGAGGCACACAAAAAAACAAGAAAGTATGGCTTATTTAGAAGCAGGTAAAAAATACAGCAAACAATAGAGATTATCTTTCAGCAAGAACAGGCATTGGACTTACTAGATAAAGACTTTAAGTCAACTGACTTAAATATGCTGAAAGAGATTAAGGACCCCATGGACAACCAGAACAATGTTTCACAAAGCTGAACTACAGATTCAATGTAATCCTTATCAAAATCACAATTTTGTCTCAATTTATTAAAAAAAAAACTGAAATAGTTTTCTCTTATTTTGCCTGCAGAATAAATTGTAAACTCTTCACATAATGTGGCATTCATCCGTTTTCATTATCTGATCCTGTCTCTCTCCATCCTTATCTCCTTTCACATCTCACGCTCAATAGGGATGTATTGCCAGTTGCTTGAATTTTCTACAGTCCCTCACCTCTATGCCATTGAACATGAAATGTCCTTTCTTTTGCTTTGCTACATCTCCTCCAAGATTCTGCTAGATTTACCTTCTCTGAAAATAATCTCCTAATTCCCTCCCCAAGTCTTATTTCTTAGTTTCAGCTGGAATGTAGATTTCTAGCCATGGGCTCCTCTAGCACCATTTGCATACTGTATTTGAAACACTGTCTTCTAATTATCTCCCCCTACCAAACTGTGAGATTCTAAGGATCAGAAATTGTGCCAGAGATAGCTCTTGACAGCCAGCACATGCTCATGAAGTGCTGAATTGTTAAACTGGATCACAACTTTCCCTGGCATGACTTTTGCTCATGTGCTTGCCTGTTTGGGGGACCAATCTTCCTTTATTTCTTTATTTCAGACAACAATCTAATAAAGTCTGTATACTCACCCTTGTGGGCCATTGGTCACCAGAAATCCCAGGGGAGTGATGACTGGATCCTGACAAGCACGTGACCTCTGGAGAAACAGGTCCAGTATTCATGCCCTTTTTCTGATGGAGCAGGAATTTCATCCTCATTTAATGGCTTACAAAGAAAAGAATATGAGGACCCAGGAGTAAAAAGAACAAAGTTCAAGTTTCTATTGCACCATTCACTTGTGCAATCTTGGCCAAGTCACTTATGTCCTATAGGACTCCCTTTCCTCACCTTTACAATGGGGATAAAAACAACTGCCCTGTCTTATTCACAGAATCACTTGAGGATTAAAATAAAATCAAACAATGTATTCAGTAGATTGTGTTTTTTAAATGTTATAGACCTCAAAGCTTTTCAAATCAATTTATAATAAAAATTCCGTCAACCAGAACTGACCACTTTCCCAGTCTTGGTCAGCAATTTTTTATAGAATACATATAAGTAAATAAAAATTCTAATGGGATGTAGAAATGTTCATCTCCATCATCTCCCTAAAACAGCATTGTTGAGACTTATTCTTAGAAATTGTATTATCCTGGGAGTTTCGGTCCCACAGACAAGAGTAACTGAAGTAACTGGAACAAGCTGGGGAAACTGGTTAATCTTGGTCTCCTGCTGCCTCATCTATGACTTCATTGTTGGGAAATGGGGTGGTGCGGAGTAGTTGTGCCCATGTTCACCACACAATAAAAGCTGCTGAAATGCTTGCCCAGATTTGACAAAATAAAATAGTCCCCAGTAAATAGCTCCCTAGCTTGAGATTGGGGTAAACATCCTTTAGAGAATGAAGCTGTTTTATTTTACTAAAATTGGGAAAGTATTGCTTTATACTTTTCCAATGAGCTATATTTTTAAAATATTATTCTTGCACTGAAATACTTTATGACCCCATTTTGGGACTCTCACTAGTGATGACATAAGGGTCACTTTAATCTGTCCATTCATCATAGAAACTTAGTGTCAACTAAGATTGACCACTTTTCTCCAGCATGATGTGTAATTGTTTTCCTCCCTTAATAATGGCTAGCCCTTTACTATAGTAAGTGGATAAGTAAGGGCAATAAATTAAGTGAGTACTTCACCCTCCTTTTGTATTTGCTTGCTATAAAATAAAATAAAATTGAATTCAAAATAAATAAATTTATTTTTGTCATAACCTATATCATAGGAGCATAAAATGGTCTAAGATAGTAGTTGACAAACTCATTAGTCAACAGAGCCAAATACCAATAGTACAATGATTGAAATTCCTTTTGAGAGCCAAATTTTTTAAACTGAAACTTCTAATGCCACTTCTTCAAAATAGACTCGCCCAGGCTGTGACATTTTGTGGAAGAGCCACAGTCAATGGGGCCGAAGAGCCGCTTGTGACTCTCGAGCCGCAGTTTACCAACCATGGGTCTAAGAAAAAGGAAACCACTTCTAAAACATAACAGAAATATTGTCTTCTACATTCAGGTACCAAACAATCTGAAAACTGTTTTCTTTTCCAACTAAATTGAGGGCTGCTTATAGAGCTTTCCTCTTCCCTCGGCCTGTCACTGCTGACAAAGCAAAGTGTAACCATAGAGAGGAAAGTAAAAGAGACGAAGAAATAAACCTTTCTTTGGCAACAGCAACTTACAATTTGCAGAGAATGTATTCATCTGAAGAAAAGCAAACTTTCTTAAGTTCTAGTTTTGCTTGAATCTGTACAGGAGATTTGGTCTATGGCCTTCTCTCCTAGTACCTTACCCCAACCAACCACAGCCGCACTAGCCCAAAACATGTCTTTACACAGGCCGTACCTTTAGCAAATCCCTACTCCTTTTTTATGAACCAGTTCACTTATCATATCTCCATAAATCCTTCTTTGATTCTCTGCTCTACTACATAGTACCCTAGGACATGATTACTTTCTCTATTAATGCATTTATCACATTAAATTGCAATGCCTTGGAGTTCTTGTCTGTTTTCCCTGTCTTATATCTGTGTGTCCCCTGGATTTAGCAAACTGTCCAGCATTGAGCAGGGGTTCATAAATGTTTGTTGAATAGTTAGTGAATCTCCTATTCCTCTTCTAGGCAGCCTACTATTATTTACCTCCACAATAGCCTTGAAATTGCCATTCCCATTGTTTACACTAAGTCCAAGATTGGAGTCTTCTCTGAGATACCAACATAGGGGACCAAGGAGTACGTTTTGGTTGACATTTTTATTGGCATCATTCACTGTGATTATGGAGGACATGCTGATGACTTAGCAAAGGCCAGGATGTATGGTCCTCAATCTTCACTGCCAGTGAATTTATATCAAAGGAGACCAAATGGTAGACAGGGAAGTCTAAAGATATGTTCACATACTGTCTACAGCCATACCACGCTGTAAACACCTGATCTCGTCTAAAGATATGTTCACATATGCTCCACTCCACATGGTAGAAGAAAGGTAAGGCAACTAGAAAAAAAAAACAAGCCCTATCCTGCAAGCTTAAGATCTTCAGCTAACTTGTTAGTAAAAGTGTATTATGAGAACTTATAGAGAAGGAAAATAAATATCTGAGTTGTTCCAAGTTGCTTTTAAAAACAGCATGTATATACTATGCTCTGCTGCCATGCTCTGTCGTTCCTAAAGCACGGTTGCACTGGTTGGTTTTTTCTTTTTTAAAAAATATATTTATTGATTTTTTACAGAGGAATGAGAGGGACAGAGAGCCAGAAATATCGATGTAAGAGAAACATTGATCAGCTGCCTCCTGCACTGCCACCACTGAGGATGTGCCCTCAACCAAGATGCATGCCCCCCAACCAGAATCGAAGTGGGGGGGGTGTGTGGGGGAGATGGGACACTTCAGTCCCCAGGCCAACTCTCTATCCACTGAGCCAAACCGGTTTCAGCTGGTTAGTGTTTTCCTCGCCCCACCTCATCCATTGTCTGCCCTATTCTCTGCTTGGCTCCCTGCCCTAGGGATGCTGACATGGAATGACTACATCATTGCTGCCTTGCTCTCTGGCTTCCAGGTGGGTCTGACTCACAGGAGTCACTGGCCAGGATCAAAGGGCAACAGAGACACTGATGTCTCCTTACCCTTGCCCCTCCCACTTAAGGTTCAGGTAGTAGCTGCATTTTATGGCAGCCCCTCTTCCAGACTCATAATCTTGTTTTTGGTGGAGGTGCCTCTTATTTCCTGAAAGGACCTGACAGACACAATAGTCACCTGCTCACAACTGAAAAATATGTGAATCAAAGAAATGATGCTTGTGTGCTTCCATTTCTTGCCCTAGTGTATATGGCACTGAACAATCCCTCTACTAAAACTTGTAACATTGAGGGGAGATTGTATGGGTGGAGAAGGGCAGCACTAGAAATTTCAGATATGGGCCCATTGATTTTTGCCCCTTCCAGAAAGATCACAGGCTTGCTCCTGGTGACTGATTTTGAACACTGGAAATTAGACTTCAGCAGGGGCAAATGGATGAAGCTGCCCTTCTCCTTTCTCCTACAGCTGACTTCATCAGAAGAGAGCTGCACAACTGTGACTCACTTCCACTCGAGTCAGTAAATTTACGTTGAGCACCTTCATTGCTTCACTGGTGTCCAAAAATCAAAAAAGACAACATCTTGGGAGGCTTGTATGGCCATGTGTGTTATCTGTATGAGATTTTACTTGTATTCTTTTGTTCAAAAACATTTTTTGTTCCCTTGAGATTATTACTGATGCAGAACCACACTTTCAACAAGGTTCTTTCATTCTAGGCAGTAATGTTAGCTCACCTGATCTCTGCTCATTTTTCAAAATGACTTGAGTTTCCTTGTACTTGCATCTTTCCAACCCTTCCTTTCCAGTTGCTAAACACTCATAGCAGTTCCCACGGGCATGACGATGATGTTGTCTGTCACTTGAAGTTGCACTTCTATCTGCCTTTCTTTAGAAAGGCAGATTCTTCTGGGAGTTGAAGGTAATGAATGCCAAAAATTGCTTTTCAGATGTTTGTGGTTTAATGGAACACAGGATGTGCACTGCCAGATAACACCAATGTTCATTTTTAAGCTTTCTTTACGTTATCATATATTTGCCTAAAACACTGCCTTTCTGTTTGCCTGTGTATCTGTGCAACAATCTTAAGATTTCTTACTTTTGAAAGCCCATTTTAAAAATAGTCACCAATGAATTTTTAAAAATGAATAGAAGAGATTGGAGTCTTCTCTCAAGACTCAGGCTGACTCTGAGCCACTGAAAACCTGGTTTTTGGAGGCTGATGGCTTTGAGTCAGCAGGTACTCCCTAGGTTTCTGTAGCAACATGGAGGCCATTGTCCCCCACCTGCCTCAGAGGATCAGAAGACAATCTTTACCTAGCCTTTGTTCTGTCTAGAGCTGGCAATTAGCAGTGCCCTTAATGTAACAAGAGAGAAGGAGGACAAAGTACCACCTTTGCCTTGGGAACATCTAAACAGTCAGAAGCACCTAGGACAAAGTGAGCCCTCCAAAATAGGTCAAGGTAAAGAGTATGTTTCCCAACGCTATTAGAATGGCCAAATAAGAACGCAGCATAAAAGAGTTTATGTTCATCCACTGTATTATATGTCTAGGGGAGGAGCATGAACAAAATGGATTTGAGCTCATGTTGCCATGAAGCTCTTCTTCATTGCCATGGCTGGAAGCATGTTCATCACAGTCATGAAGATCAATGGAGTCTATATTATTCCTTTCAACCATATTATAAGTTAATTAAGAGGTTATTGAGCCTATAAACATGTATCTATTGAGCACTCTACAGTAGATACCTGTCTGTGTGAAGGAATTCAGGTAAATGATCAAATATGGCTCCTGACCTCAGGTTTGCCACCTTACTGAAAAAAATAATAATAATATTCAGATAATATGGTTGGGAGGAATAAGTAAATGCACGCCCCTCAAATACATAATGATTCATACAGGTTGACTCCATGGGAGCTAAGGTAGACAGCCTTGTTAGTAACAAGAATGAGATTGAGATCCTCAAAATGCCTCCTGTCATCTAATCAGTAGATAGTGTAACTTTATCTCAGGCAAAACCCAGCCCTTCACCAGGCCCTTCCAGAGAGCTGCATTTTCACTCCTCTTCTTCACACTGCCTGGAATGCTTAGTTTAGGTAAATGGTGTATTGAGCTTTAAGACAGACATAATTTCTATCTTCTTAAAGAAATACTTCTATTTTGCTCAGAACCCAATCTCTTTAAGGCCTGATGTAAGTTCTTCCAAAGCTAAGCAGATAGTTTTCAACGTGCGCTTTCAGGGTCTCCTACCTTAAAATCACTGGTTACATGTTAAAATTCAGTTTTCTGGACTGTACCACCCCCAAGACCTACTAAACTGTCTGGTGAAATAGCTCAAGAATCTTAATTTAATAACTATCCCAGATTATTATTATACATCTACAACCAACAGTTTGATAATCACTGGTTAAGGGCCTGTGTTCATTTTGGGGGCATCTTCCTAGGCCTATTCTTGCCAATGAAATCTGTATTAATAATCATTTCTTTCAGCTATGCTCTTTGCTCTACTGCAGGAATTCTTAGCCCTAGGCCCAGGGATTTCTACAGAATGGGCTTTCAGGACTAGCCTCTACCTTAATGAATAGTCAGTGACTTCACTGGGCCTTAGTTTCTGTACATGTCTGCCCTCAGTCTCATGGATTTCTTTTCCTGGTTTAAAGCTCCTTTTGTAGCACAGACTTCTGGGAGTGGCCCTCAGATTTCCACAAGCGTCACCAAGACTATCTTGTGCTGCATGCAAGTCCTGGGTGACAGTTTGCCGGGCCACCCTGGCTCTGTCCCAGTTCCCAGACCACACAAGGTCACGCCAGTTGCTCAGGGATGTGCGCGCTCTCAGATGCCTTTTACAATCACAGACACAATAGGACCCGACAGCCCTGCTGGCTTGCAGGAGAACTGGGCAGTATCACATTTCCAATATTGCCTCTGCCTAATGTTCTGAGACCATTCAGAGCTTGGTTTAAAAAAAACACAGTCACGACTCTCCTCCCCGGCTGGGGTTGTTGATTTTGTTAGGTGAGATCACTTGAGGAATATAAAACGCAAGGGAAAGAGTGGCAGAGAGGAAAAACAATAGGTGGGTATATACAGGGTCAAACAAAAGTCAGGAAGCAGAGGAGGAACAGCCTGGCCACAGGATTCCGCTCCGCTAAAACCCAGGGTTTAAGAGCCTAAGGAATTAATCAATTTCTGCTTGTTTTAATTCCCTCCCTATTGTAAAATGTTTACTTAAACGCTGGCTTTTAATTCAGTGTGTGTGTGTGTGTGTGTGTGTGTGTGTGTAAGAGGATGAACTATGGCTCTCAAAATACCGGACAGTAGCTGTGTTCCCATGCTCAGCAGTCCCCACAAAGGTTTTGTGTTCAGAGCACACAACATCCGTATGGCTTATCCTTTATTTATGCTGGGCTTTTAATTCGATGCAAGACTTTTTCCTTCCTTTACTCACCACTGAGTGGCTGTGCTGATTCAACACTTTATAGACGCATAAATTTTCATTTAGAAGCTGTGCCGAGAACGTGTGCCTCCCTGGGCCAGTTTCTTATTGAAATCAGATGATACAGAAATATCTTCTCACATTTCAGTGAGAGGCTGCCCCCTAGTGAAAAATTTCAGCTACACATTCAACCTACAACTTCACTGTTGCAAATGCTGCAGAGGTCGCTTCCTTGACAGGAAGGAGAAATGTTCTTCAGTTGCTGAGACTGTGACAGCATTGTGTCATTGAACCATCAAGCAGATAGAACTCTCTTTTCAACTTCCCCAGCCTATTTTTGGTACATTTCAGTGTTCTGTAAAGTTGTTTGTTTGTTTTTTATAATTCAAGATGTCAAATATACAGCCAAAATATATTCTTTCCTAAACCAATAACTGCTGATGGCTTTCTTCATTGCTTTTACAGTTAGTTTATTTTATTGTATTTTTCCAGGATAACTACGCAAATGTAAACAATTTTTACTTTTAGAAGGTGACTGTATCAGCATTCTAAACACTTCAGTGTTCAGTGGCTCCATTTTTAATTGAAGTTTCGTATTTGTCCTTATGCAAGTCTGTAAGATAATTCATATGAATCATTTTGCAATGTATCTTACAAGGTAAGCCTTAAAAATAGTTATTACTATCATTATTACATAATTACTCATTTTAAACCAAAAGAAATGATTCTGGATGTTAAACAAGAATACAGTTAGTGTTTTATTTACAGGTTATTTCTACATTGTTGTTCAGAAATGAAATAGTTTTCATGAGAAAGTTAAACAGAGTCTCTCAATTAAAAGCTAGTACTTACAAACTTGGAAACAATGGCAAATTTGGCCTTTTTTATTTTATTTCTCCATCCCTCATCCATCTAACATTAGTGGAAGGGATAGTATGTTGTCTGAATTAACATTTTAGAAACTTATAAGACTGAAAGATGAAAAATCAATGATGATGAGCAATTGTTATAACATCTGGGTATTTGGAAACTCAGTTCTCTCTGCTCTTCTGCTATCTAATTTTGTACAGATGCCATCTAAGATTAGAATCAAAGGGTGCTGTTCATTGTATTTTAAGCTCTCTAGAAATAAAGTTCTTTTCATTTCTCCTTAATATGTGCACTAATGAATTCCTTCCATTTTATAGGTAACTGAGGGCTCATTTGTGTGAGACTCACCGTGCTGTGAGACAGGTATTAGTATATTCTCTTTAGAGTAATGAAACTTGGTTCAGAGGAGCTGGGTCACTTCCCAAGGACACACAACTCATTAACAGCCATCAGAATTCAAGCCTGGGCTAACAGAGGACTAGCTCTGTGTCTCTCTCATCAAGGTTGCTCCACATCCTGCCCTTGGCTGTTTGTTTATTCAGTCTTAACGACATAGGCTATGTTGTCCCTGTTTTAAGAAAGAAATTTAAGAGAGAAAGAATAAAATGCCAGTAAGCACATACAAACGTCAGCATTTCTCCACTAAGTCTATTCAGATGTTCTAAATTAAGGAAAGCGACTCTCATTGATCCTTGGTAAGAATCAATGAGAGCCTCCCAAAGGAAGGGAGAAGGACCGGCAATGCCTTTCTGCAGTGATCTCCCGGAGTAGAGACCTTCTCCCCAACCATGAATAACTTATGAAGGTGAAACTTCTCTACTTACACAAGATGTGTCACAATGAAAGGGAAGGGGACTTCAGATAGACCCTGCTCAGAGAATATGAGATTTTGGGAAACAATAAACAAACCAATTGCCCTTGTGGGATTACTGTATCCTGGGAGCTCAAAGAAGCTGCTCCAACAATATCCCTAAACTGTGATCCAGAATTAGATGTGAAATTCCATGGCTGGAGAAATACTATTGGCAATATTTTTTGCTTTAACTATTAAACTGATTTTGTTTTATATTTTGCTTTGTTTGATTTGGTGGGTGGGGGTTGGTCCATTTTCCACACTGTTAAGATAAACAACAGAGTCCTTGCTTCTGGAAGTTTTTGAATCTTACGAGAATGCTTAACCTGACTTTTTTAAAACATGGCAAGTGATCTGTCATTGTTTTTATTTTAAACATTTTTTGAATTTGCTTATAAGAAGAAGCAGTCATGATCAATTAAATAATTTTTCAGCAAATACTCATTTGCTCTCTTTGAGAAAAGTATGCTTACTTCCCTTCCCATTGTTGTTGAGCTGTTGAGCTTGACCATGTGATTGCCCTAGAAGGTGAGCAGAAGAAGGGAATGCCAGGTCCATGCCTAAGCCATAAGAGGCATCATGTGCCTCTGCTGACTCCTCTTGTTCTCCTGCCTTTTGGCTCAAATAGATATATTTAGAGCAGTCCTATATCCCATCCTCATTTTTGAGCCACATCCAACTAAACTTACCTAGTTTAGTGAAGATCAGCTGACCAGCAAACAAAGAAAATAAATGCTTAATGTTGTATGCCACTCAGCTGTGAGATGGTTTGTTATACAGCATGACTGTGGCATAGTTGACCAATACAAAGCCTAATAATACAGAGTAAAGTTTACACCCTAGCCCTGGATAGTGTGGCTCAGTTGGTTGAGCATCATCCATGCACCAAAAAGTCACTGGTTCAGTTGCTGTCAGAGTAGATGCCCAGGTTGTGGATACGGTATGGGAGGCAACCAATCGATGTTTCCCTCTCACATTGACACATTGATGTTTCTCTCTCTCTCTCTCTCTCTCTCTCTCTCTCTCTCTCTCTCAAAAATCAATAAAAACAATTTTTTTAATTTACCTCTTAGTGGACTCTACATTGTATAATCAATACATTTACCTCTCAACTGGCAGTCATGTAACCAGTTAACTTGATCATCCTACCTTCAAGAGAGAAATGGGAAGAATGCAAAACAGGTCTCTCACTTGCCAAAAGTGTTGTCCCATATTCTGTGCACTAACACCTGACACTCTATTCATAAGAGAGACTTGGGCTAAAAGCCTATTTACTATTATTCTAACAGACTCTGTTATTTAATTTCCCAGCCATTTAACAGTAGGCAAGGAGAAATTGAGGGAAACTTAAGACTACAAGTGCTCCAATTTCTTTTCAAAATCTTCAGAATTCTACATGTTCTCATATTTGATGTTACAAAACATCCTGTCAGATATATAAAGCATGATTATTCTCAATCAGAAAAAGACATCCAGGAGACCTAGCACACTAGAGGTGTCCAAGGCAGCAGAAATGAATTAAACAGAAATGTATTATCAGCTGTGGAACTGCAAGGTCTGTGAGATAACTTAATTCCCTCCCACTTCACCTGAACAGATGTTTGAGCCACAACCATTAAGAACAGAGAGAATGCTAGGGTGAACCAGGATGGTCTCCATGTTTGAGAGGAATCTCAGTTCTGGTTGGATGGAGGGTGCTCTCCACTGAAGTCATGTGCTGTAGGAATATAGAGCAAAGAGAAATTAATTCTGACATGATGTGTTAATGTCAAGATTTCCAACCCTCAAGTCTAGGTCAAATAGAAACATTCGATCTCTTCTCCATAAGCCTCTTCCCAATGAAGGGGCTGGCCACCGAGTTTGTTTGAAGACACACCAGTTTTTGTGAAATTTAGCATACACAGATCTTTTTTCTCTGCGTCCCTGGGGGCTCTGCGGGATTTCACTGCAACCCATCATTCATAGCCCACAATGACATTGGTGCCCGAAGTAATTGGTACAAGGGGTTATTTTTCTTTACATGCTCATGAAAATTGTCAGGAAGGCAATGTATTTTGTAAGAGGAAACAACAGTTTGTTGAACCAAATTGCCCAGCAGTAGACACTGTTCTAGGAGGACTCCTCGCTTTGTGACCTTGGCTGGTGAGTGAAGTGCATTCTGTTCCTGGGTTGAGTTACTGTTTCTCAAGTTCATCTCACTACATGCACCAAGAGTAGCCAACCACTTTGTATTCTGAAAATATGCTTTCCGGCTGCTTTGCCCCACCCAAACATTGTTATCCTGCTGCTTTTCCAAGTGCAATTAATATTGAAGTGATGAGTGTTATCTATGACTGATTATAGTAAGTTTTATGATTGAATTCTAGATATAGCAAATAAATCACAAATTTCTCTTTTGTTCAGTGAGGCATAATTTGTGTTATGAATTTCAATCAGTCATAGATAACACTAAAAATACATATATATTTTGCAGCAGCTATTATGTTTTGTATATTTATTATCTTCACCAACCCAGCACCCCCTCCCTTGGAAGAAAAAAAATACACTGTGTGTCAGTAACTAGTAAAATGAAAAACATATGTCCATGGTTAATAGTACACCAAAGAAAACTATGTACATCTGAAAAAAAAGAAAGAAAAAGGATAACACAAGCTTTAGTATTTGACATCAAATGAATATTTGATTCCCCAGAAGTATAAACTATGGTTTAGAAAATGGAAAGGAAGGACTTCTGGGAATGTTTCCCTCTTTCTCCTTCACATGTGTAAGAATCTAAATGGTTTATTAATACAGAATGCTATGTATTGATTACATTTTGTTGAATATTATGTGATATTGTAACCATTAAATGCATTCTGGTTTCTTTTGGTTCTGTTTGATTCTAAAATAACTTCTTTTTGTTCAGGTTATGATGAAGCAATGCTATCAAAATTGAATTACATAGCTGAGCTATAATTGAGCATTGATTCTAACCCAGAAATACTGAGGTAAGTGATAATAGTTTGAGTAAAAACATATTCATCCTATGGATGAACTGAAGAAAAATTGGGGGACATCCCTGAGTAAAGTGTCAGAGACATAGCACTTCCTTAGGAGGACTTAGAAGGACAGGACCTCTAAAAAGATGCAGACCATGCTTGATTTGTCATCATTGGATACCCAGAGCCTAACATAATAGTATATACTAATTGCTCACTGATCATCTGTTGATAGATAAATAAAAAGAAAAATTAAGAGGCAAAACAACAAACAGGAGCAGATTATTGATTCTGGTGGTTCTGGAAGAATGGGATGTAAGGCAGGCAAGATTTTGCTGAGCCCTGAGCAACAGAGGCATACCGATAAAGTTAGTTTCCACTGATTCTCCCGAACCAGATGCCTTTCTCATAACTATAAATTCAGTGACTTTAAGATGGTAGCTTGAAATTGGCCATGGTGGAGGTATTTATACTACAAATCGGGCTTTTTTTCCTTTTTCTTAAGAAAGTCAGTTTACCAACACACCACTGGCTTGACTACTAAATGTGTTATAGCTCGGAAGTCTAACACTAAACAGTCCTCTAAACTTTGACCAAGGTAGGAGTGCAAGAAGAGAAGACATCTCCCCTACATTGAACAGACATGATAGAGAAATCATCCACCTCCTCTGAAATGTGACAGTCTGTTCTTTAGGAGATGACGCCAGGCATGGGGGTGAAGGAGACACTACTGCCACCTACCCTTGACAGCCCTCAACCCCATCCCATGCCTTCCCTTTTCCACCCTATGCCTTTCTCTCATTTGCATTATCACTTCTAGACCCTCATTTCCTTATTTGTCAGCACTTTCTTTAAACAGAACTAAAAAACATATGTGAGAAGAAAATGGAGAAGGAGGAGGAGGAGGAAACTAAGCCAGAAAACAGAGAATGTTGACAGGATTTTCTTCCTTAAAAGGTGGTGGGAAGGCTTCTGAGTTATAGTTGGAAAGGCTAGTATCATCTGAGAAAGTACTGTAGGGGTGGAAGAAACCTTCCTCTACCCTCAAGGTTCTTTCAGCACGTCTAATAATCGAATAGACATGAGATCGAATAGCAAGAAAAAAAATAACCAAAGTTAATACATACATATGCATGGAAACTTCACACATATGAAAGAATCAGAAAACCCACATACATGAGAGCTTCAAAGACAAAAAAGGGAAAATTTGTATGAATATATGACATTCTGAGCTAGAAATAAGGTAAGATGCCTTGGGGGCTTTAAAGAGTCATTGCAGAATCAGTCAATATTTAGGAAACAGAAGTATGACATGCTATAAACATAGGTAAGAAAAAAAAATGTATCTGTGTTAATCCTTTATTATGAGTAAGGCCCCAATTCAAATTCCTCTAGAATGGTTAAGGAGGATAGGGGACAGAAATGTGTCTTTAGCCCACAGAGTCTCAATTGCTTTTATGTTAAAACACCACTGAGACACATGTGGGGTGACTCTTCCTGAGTCTCCAGTCTCAAAGACTTCCAGAAATTATTTTTTTCTTTCCTTGTCAGTACATGAGTGCTCATAATCTCAAATGTTAAATTGGACCCCTACTTTTGGTCTTTTTTTTATAACTTATTCATTAATTGAACAAAAATTAGTTGAGTGTTCACCACATGCCAGGAAAAAGGATAAAAACCAAGGTTGATCCATTGAAAAATAACCCAAATTCTTCACTCCCCCTTTATGCATACATCCTTTGTAATATAACTTTTTATCCTTTGTAATTTAACTATTCCCATAAAGGAATAAAGTTTGTTTCCCCACTCCTTGAATATGACTAAGCTGGCCTAAAGTTCATTGTGACCAACTGAATGCAGAGCAAATGAGTGTGCTAATTCTGATCTTATGTCTCAGGATGTCTTGCTCTCTTCACTCCATTCTCTGCCTTGAGAATAAATACAGGATAGACTGATGAAGAATGAGAGACCGCATGGAGCAGACCCAAGTCATCGAAGCCAAAGTCATTCCGTATCATCTAGCTTTCAATTGATCCTACAGCTAACTGCAGACACATGGCTTAGGCTATCTAAGATCAGTGAGCCTCACCCAGATCAACAGAACTAAATATAGCCAATCATGTTAGGTTCTTGTGAAATAATAAGTGATTAATATTATTTTTTTAAATAATTGATTAAAATACAAATTGGTAGTTATAAAATAGTCACAGGACCATAAAGTACAGCAAAGGGAATATTATCAACAATTTATATTATTAAAGGGCTTTGGCTGTAACACCATAATGACCAATCGTAATGACACCCACTGCAGCCAGCAAACCCAGCTCAATTTGGGGAGTGGGGCTGGCCGGCCAACCACCCCTGTGGTCCCTCACCCAGGCAGCCCCTCTTCCAGGGGGGAACCCCTGCCTCAATCAGGGGTGTGACTAGCCTGCAAACTGCCACAGCCTCAAGCTCAGGCAGGCCCCACTCCCAGCAGGGATCCCCATCCCAATCAGGGCCCCAATCAGGGCAGGCCCCCACCTGTGCATGGGGCCTCTATCCTATATAATAAAGAGGTAATATACAAATTGACCATCACATCCTCGCACAAGATGGCTGCCCCCATGTGATCACAAGATAGCCACCACAAGATGCCAACAGGGGAAGGCAGTTGTGGGCAACCAGGCCAGTAGGGGAGGGCAGTTGGGGGTGACCAGGCCAGTAGGGGAAGGCAGGTAGGATGACCAGGTCATCAGGGGAGGACAGTTGGGGGCAATTGGACTAGCAGGGGAGCAGTTAGGCATCAATCAGGCTGGCAGGGTAGTTATTAAGGGATGATCAGGCAGACAGGCCGGCAGGCAAGCGGTTGGTAGCCAGCAGTCCTGGATTGTAAGAGACATGTCCAACTGCCGGTTTAGGCCTGATCCCTATTGGCCTGGTCACCCCTAACTGCCCTCCCCTGCCTATTGGGATAGGGCCTAAACCAGCAGTCAGACATCCCCTGAGGGGTCCCAGATTGGAGAGGGTGTAGGCTGGGCTGAGGGACACCCCTCCCCCAGTGCACAAATTTCATGCACCAGGCCTTTAGTAGAAATATAAAATCCTACCCTGCCAGCACTCCAACCCAACCCACCAAAAGTTTCTGAAACTACAAAATTAGACCACTGATTCAGGCTGGCAGTTCAAAGTATAAAGCCTCATTCACATGTGAGGAATTCGCACCTTTCTCCTTCCCTTGGACTCCATGTCTCAGTGAAGACATGCACGGTAGGGACACAAATGAAAGCTCAGAAAAGTCACTCTTTTGGGGTCCTATGGTGCATCCAGGCAGAAACAAACTGATCATGAAAAGCCAGGCACCAGACTCTGTTCCTTCCTCATCCCACAGCCTCAGCTCCAGACAGCCACTCCTGGTGGCAGGATATAAGGAGAACCTCGTCTCAAATCTTCGCAAAGACAGAAATGCTCAGGAGGCCAAAATAATAGAAACCTAAGGACCCAAATACTGGGGTCCATGCCACCAGGGCTCACCAGCACAAGACCAAGAGGAGCTTAGATCAGGTTCTGGTCTAATTCCTAACCTGGTTGAGATCTGCCATCCTGGGGCCACAGTGTGCGCTGGAGTATGTAATTGCAGGGTTGCTCTGGGGGAGGAGGGCTCACTCCAAACCCTGCATGCCCTTCCCCCAGGCATTCAGCCCCAGCTGTGCCAGCAAAGCCTCTTTGCTGGGGCAGGATCACAGAGGGAAGGCTGGAGGAGGGGTGGCCTCCACTGAGGCTGTCTGGACATGTAATTAGCTCTAACTATCCAGGGCTTTTAGATCACTGACTCCCTGGGCCTGGGAGCTGCACCCAGGATAAACGTGCCCTGAGAGCTGCTGCTCCATGGAATGAGACCTTTGAGCCCTCTCACCAGGCCGGGAAGCTCTATCCCAGTACACAGCACCCTGTGTTGTGTGTCTGTCTTGCCTTGTGCATCTCTCTCCCTGTTCCTTGCTCTCTGGTCCTGTTTACTCATTTTCCCCATGTCTCACTGGGCCTTTAGTCTCTGTCTCTCATCAGATCTCTGCCCGTGGAGAACACCCCTACCACCTCCCCACCAAAGGAACACACCAGCAGAATCTGCCTTTTCAATAAAAAAAAAAACACAAAAAAAAACAACAAAAAAAACGACAAGTGGGAAACAGAGTGAATTGAAAAGCATTAACTTCAAAACAATCCATGTGTCTGCAAACACATTCCAAATGGCAGCACTTTGGCAGGGGTGGCAGGGGCTGGGCATGTTGGCCACATGTTCTGGAGTCTCAGACACAAAGTGTAGGGGTGCAGCACCTCACAATGGACCCCTCCCACCGGGCACCTGGAATGGCAGGGTCTGGGAAAGGGACTTAGTCTATAGTAACCCTCATGGACCCCTACCTGATTCTGTAGACCCTTTCCCCTATTCTGGCACCTGGTGGTCCCTCTTACTCCCCCGGTATCTCCAAAACTTCATATGCTGACCCCAACTCTCCTTCTGTACCGGCCCTTCTCCTCACACACACAGATTTTATCCTCTCCCTTTCCCACCCCCCAGTCTTCTACCCCATACTTCTTCCTGTCTTGCCCATCTCCATTCTAACCTTCTGCCCCACACCACCCAGCAGCCCTATTTCCAGGATAAATGGTTAGAACAAAGCTTTCCTTGGCCAGAGGAGACTCTCCAGGGAGCTGCATGCAGAAAAGTGCTCCCAGTCCTTTACCTGCAACTGCTCTATCCTGCCAGATACCAATCAGAAATTTTGTCTCTGGAGACAGAGAGTAGCAGAAGTAGGCTGCTGTCCTTTGAAGCCCCTCTTCAGGAGGAAACTCTCCCCCCATCCCCCCAAAAAAGTTCACCCTGCACTTCCAACCACCCTCCTTTGCCCCTTTCCCTGGAAGTAGAAGGATTGGAGCACATCTCTTTATATAAAAGAGTAATATGCAAATTGACATAACAGCAGAACAACCACTGGACTAGTTGATATGAGGCACACTGACCACCTCTTGGTCCCTCCCCTGGCCTGCAGGCTCTGATCCCTTTATGGTAAACAGGGAACCAGGGGTGGGTGGCAGCCACTACTGGCAGCCAAGGAAGATGGCCCTGATCACAGGCCAGGCCTAGGGACCGTACCTGTGCTTGAATTTCATGCACCGGGCCTCGAGTATTGTAATAACTATGTATGGTGCCAGCTGGATACTGGAAGTATCGAGGGAACACTTTGTAAAGTATATGATGGTCTAACTACTATGCTGTACATCTGAAACTAAAATAAAATAATACTGAATGTAAACTATAATTTAAAAATAAATTTTAAAATAATTTATTTAAGTAAAATTTATATAACATAAAAGTAACCATTTAAATTGAACAATTCAGTAGTATTTAGAATATTCACAGTATTGTGGGGCCACCACCTCTATCTGGTTCAAAAACATTTTTGTCACTCTGAAAGGAAACTCTGTAGCTATTAAGCAATTTCTCCCTCATTTCTCCTTTCCTATGGCCTGTGGCAACTACCCATCTACATTCTGTCTCTATGGATTTACCTATTTTGGATGTTTCATATAAATGAAATTATATAATATATAGTAGCCCTGTTTCAATTAACTATGGTCAACCTCACTAAAAAAAATGTTAAATGGAAAATTTCAAAAGTAAACAATTCATACATTTTAAATTGTAGCCATTCTGAGTAGTGTGATAAAATCTCCCATTGTCCCACTCCATCCCACCTGAGACATGAATCATCTCTTTGTCCAGCATATCCACACTGTCACTTAGCATTTTTTTATGTAATGGTTAAATTTTGGAGTGGTTTATTGTGTAGCATTACCTAAATGACAAAAAATAAAGTAAGTAAAATCAGATTGCTCTGCCTTCATGGAGCAAACAGTCTAATGGAAGTGACAGACTGTAATCTAGTAATTACACAAATAGAGGTAAAGTTAAAACTGTTGTTAGTGCTCTGCAGGAGAGGTCCTTTGCATTGGGAAAGCACACATAGAAAGCTGCCCTGAAGAAATGACAGCTGAACTAAAACCTGAAAAATTGTAAGACTTAACCAGAGCAAAAAGGGAGTGGAAGGAGCATGAAAAAAATGTCTTTATTAGGAAGGAGCACAGCAAAAAAGAAGGGCTGAATGAGGACCAGTGTGACTGAAAGGAGAGAATCTGGAGAAACCAAAAGATACAGGTACTAGATGAGACAGGAAATACAAGTAGAGACCAGAATTTGTAGGGTCTTAAAGGTCAAGTTAAGAAGTTTTACCTTTGTCCAAGAGTGATGGGATGTCATGAAAGGTTTTTAAACAGTATGGTGACACAAAAGAAATTTATGTTACGTTATGTTGTATATGTTTCAAAAAAATTACTACCATTACAGAGTGGGGAATAGATTGGAGGGAGGGAAAAGTTGAGAAATCATTAAGGAGATTATTTTAGTGTAGGGAAAAACCTTTGATTTGGAGTACTGGTAAACATAGGTAGACGAGAAGATTCAACAATATTTCTAGAAATTCAACTGGCCTTAGAGATGGATTAAATAAAAGGGAGATAGGTATCTAAGATGTCCCCTGGGTTTCTGGCTTGAGTAAATGAATGTAAGATGGTGCTTTTCATTGAGGCTGGGACACACTGAGGACTGGTTTGGAACAGATCATCTGGAGTTTGGTTTTAGACATGTTGACTTTGAAGTGCCATGTATTTAAAGCTACTAGGTAGCAAGTATACATAAAAGTCTGATGCTTGAATGAAAAGTTAGACTAGCGATGCAAATGTGTAAGGCTGGTATATAATGGGTATAATTGAAACCATGAGTGTGAATGAGATTTCATAGAAGAGAAGGTATAATGTCAACAGAGGAAGGTCAGGACTGAGGTTCAAGGGTCTAATTGTCTTTGTAGAGAAAGATGAACCTTAAAAAGTGACTGAAACAAAGCATATGGAAAGATAAGTGTGAAGCTGGGAGTCACAAAGACAAGAGGAAAAACGTGTGTGAGTAGTCAGCATTGCAAATGCTGATATGAATCTAAGTCAAACAAGGACAAAAGTATGGTTTTGTTTTAGAGATAATCATGTATTGATGACCTCAGCAAGAGCCATTTCTGTGGAAGGGGTAGGAGCCAGTTGGAGTCATTTGAGAAATGAATAGGTGAGTGACTAATTCTCTAGAAGTACCGTGTTAGTTACACCATCATCTTTCTGAGCTCATGAAATCCAACCACTCCCAAACCAACTGGTCAGGGTCCATTCTGAGATTTCCTGCCAGCCACTCACTCTGAGTCTACACCAAGCCTGTCTGGAGACTAATGAGGACTCCCGCTCCCAGAGTCATTGAGCAAAACATTATCTATGTCCTGGGAAGGAAGTGATTTTAAGATATTAGAGTATGAAGGGACATTTTCTCTAAACAGTAATTTAATCTAAACAGAATCAGGCTAGAGAGGGCATAGAACTCCCCCAAATCATTATTAAATCAGATAAATTTTCCTAGTTTTCCCAAAATTATATGTACTAGAGAAAATTTCAGCCAAGTGTGAATTGGAACTATTTATTTAACAAACATTTATTAAGCCTCATAACAATATCTCCTAAGAGGTATGGATGTACAGCAAAATATAGTTCCTTTCCTAAGGAATTTATAATACAGAAAAGGAGGACAGGGAAATAGAATAGTGGTTATATTTGGAGAAATAGACAGCAAACCCAGGGAAGGGGTGACTAAATCAAACTGGGATTTCAAGTGAGGTTTCTAAGAAGCTACCATTATCAAGTGATATTTTAATGGTGGATAGAATCAGAGAGGAGAATGAATAAGAGCAAGACAGTGGATAGCATTGTAACTAGACAGTATATAGCCTGTGTGTAAGTGCCCAGGGGCATAAAACAGCATGAGGCATTGTGGAACTCAACATAATATATTGGAAATGCAAGGACATGAGTTAGAAGAGGTAAACCTAGGCCACAGCATGAAGAACTTTGTATATGAGTATGTTAGAAAAAAAAGAAAAAAAAAAACACAACACTGGTGTAAGTATAGAAAAACATTTTAATTAGCTTAAACAACAAAATTTAGAATGCAATGGCTCAAGTTACTAAAGAGTCAGAGAAGTCAATTAGTTCCCTTGCATAGCTGGATACAGGACTTAGCTGATATATTCAGGGATGCCTCTTCGACTCCAGGCTTAAGTCTCATTGGCCTGAATTAGATGTTACACCCATCCTTGAACCAATGTCTAACACTGGATCTTGTATCTACTCTTAGTTTTATAGAATTCAGTCAAATCCACCCAAATCAAGTAGAGTGAGAGTGGGCCAGGAAAAAAATAGTGATGTCAACCCATGCAAAGGGCATTAAAATTTATCCTAAGGACAAAGGAGAATGTTGAAGATTGTAAGCAAGGCACTGGGATGATCTGATTAGCATTTCAGAAAAAACTGTGCAGCAGCTGTTAAGCAAATAGTTAAAGGGAATTGTCAGACTCAAAGCAATTGGATCCACTGTAGTTTTCCAGAGGATAAGGGTTAGAGGTAAGAACAGGAAACCAACTCATTCCCTTCATGGGATCATTAAAAACCCATCAGCCAGCCACAACGATGTGGTGGATGTTTCCTCCCCATACACACACTTTTTTTATGCATAGATTTAGGCAGTGGGAGTCTAAGATATCAAAAACCCAAGTCAGATATTCTTCTTCTGTGCCAACAACCACTTCTAACGAAATAGAACAGGTTTTAAGTCTATCAGATCCCTTGATCCGTAAATCTATGTGTACCCAAGACAATTCAACCACACATGCATATGCTTCATGCTCCCAGTGTGAGAATTCTTGATAGGAGACCACAGTGTGTTTCTCTACACACATCTAAAGTGTTATGTTACAGTTTATTCCATTGGAGACAGAAAATGAGGCAACTGAGAATCAGTGCCTGTCCTCCAGTCTGCCTACTGGCTTTCAGTTTAAGGCTCACCCAAACAATACTGCTTAGATTTACAGAAAAGGCCCACACATGAAGAACAGTCTTACATAGGTACAGCATCCTCAGTTTATGAAAGCACTTTCTTATATGATAATTCATGGAGTCTTTCCAGCAACTACATGAGATAGTAGCACTCCTATTTTATAGATTAAGAATCAAAAGGTCAGAGAGAGCAAGTGAATTGCCCAAGGCTGGGTTGGGGAGGAGGGCAGGTCTTTGGGTTAGAATCCTGTTTTTTCCTTGAAACCTACTTTTGAATAATGGTTGTTAGCAAGGCTCTGAGCCAGATTCCAACTTTTGAAATCTTAAGTTATAATTGGTTAGCCACATGTTTCAAGCAAATCCTATCTAATAAAAGAGTAATATGCAAATTGACCATCACTCCAACACACAAGATGGCTGCCCCCATGTGGTCAAAGATGGCTACCTATGCAGACACAAGATGGCTGCCACAAGATGGCCAGCAGGAAAGGGCTGTTGGGAGGGACCAGGTTTGCAGGGGAGAGCAGTTTGGGGCAAACAGGCTGGGAGGGAAGCAGTTAGGCATCAATCAGTCTGTCAGGGGAGTGATTAGGGGGTGATCAGGCTGGTAAGCAGAAGCGGTTAGGGGCAATCAGAAAGGCAGGCAGGCAAGCAGTTGGGAGCCAGCAATCCTGGATTGTGAGAGGGATGTTCGACTGCCCGTTTAGGCCCAATTCTACTGGGATCGGGCCTAAATGGGCAGTAGGACATCCCTGGAGGGGTCCCAGATTGGAGAGAGTGCAGGCTGGGCTGAAGCACACACCCCTTTGCCTTTAGCATTACTCTGTGTCTCTGGCCCTCAGTTTCCTCAACTGTGAATAGAATTTTAAAAGAAAAAAAAATCTATTTTGGAGGGTTATTGTGAGGATTAAATGAAGAAACACAAACAAGTAAGATGACCTTATAAGTTATTGCCTAAAATAACATACTTCTAAAAGTGAAAAGGAGCAATAAAAATATGTAAAATACGTGTTAATTTTAAATACTTATTTACTGACCAACACATTTTTTTAATTTTATTCATGGATTTATAAAATAGTTCTATTCAAAAACTGTTACAGGTTTAATTTTTTTTTTTAATGTTGCCCTTCCCAGTGTTTCTCAGTGGTTATGGCATCAGCCCATGCACCAAAGAGTCTCAGGTTCAATTTCTGGTCAAGGGCACCTACCTTGATGGCAGTTTCAATCCCCACTCCAGTCAACCAATCAATGTGTCTCTCTCACTTTGATGTTTCTTCCTCCTTCTCTCTTCCTAAAAATCAATGGGAAGAATATCTTCATGTGAGGATAACAAAACAAAATTTAAAAGAAATACATGTCAGTATACATTAAAGCCAAAAACTTTTTGAACTTTATATTGATTTTCTGAACATCTGAAAAAAAACAAAACAATAAAGCAGAATAATCATTCTTGGTAGGTAATCCATTTCTTAGCCAGGTTTATGCCTAGTATCTGTGTTGTAATCTGTGTCTCATGGGCCTTGGCACATCTGGCTGGTAACAGGATGACCAGAAGGACAACAAAGGAGTCCTCTTCACACTCCAGCCAACCTGGAAGGAATTGGCTGCCTGAGCTGCTTCTGCCATGGGGACACTTTATTTTAGCAGTGAACATTCTGAATGCAGACCATGAAAACTCTAAGTGTTATTACATTATATCTGGAAGGAGTTGGGAAATATGACAGGTTTTTATAGTCATTTCTATCCTACGTCAGACAAAGCAATGATAGAATCTAAGTTTGAGTTACATAAATGCAGTTACTAATAAAAAATACTGTTCACAAAAAGAAAAATTGAAGATCAATGCTAAACTAAACAGGAAGCTGAGGACCCTCCAAGCAAACTGACCATGTAGTCACCCTAAAAGTAAAGCACCAAAACAAGGCATGCTTGCCGTAAGCACTAGGTAAATATGAGCTATTTTTATTGGTATAGCTCTAATTGTTGTTGCTATTGCTACGGTACCACTTGTTTATGTATACTTTAAATAATGCTGTACCTTATAAACATCATCTTTTTAAAAATATATTTGTTTACTTATTTCAGAGAGGAAAGGAGAGGGAGAGGGAAATAGAAACATCAATTATGAGAGAAAATCATTGAATAGCTGCCTCTTGCACGCCCCACACTACGGAACCCACAACCCAGGCAATATGCCCTGACCAGGAATCACACCAGGACCTCCTGGGTCATAGATTGATGCTCAACCACTGAGCCATTTCAGCTGGGCTATAAATATCATCTTGTTTAATTTCCCAAAGCCCTACTTGCTGCATTCATTTACCTTAACTGAATGGCTTTTACAGTCATTTGAGTTGGGAATTTCTGAATCTAATCTAGAGCCTAAATCATTAAACTACACTTTCTCTTCCTATTCTCTATTCATGTAGTATTTTTAGTATGAAGCACAGTGTATGTGAACATAAGCTGCCTTCTCACTGTGTCCTCACATGGAGGAGAGAGAGAGGGAAACTCTCTGTTTCTTCTTTTAAGGCCACTAATCCCATCATGAGGACCTCACCCTCCTAACTCCTTCTACACCTAATTATCCTTCAAAGGCCCCACATCTCCAAATACCATCATATTGCGATTAAGGGACTCAATATATGAACTTTAAAAAAGCACAAATACTCAGTCCACAGCACCTAATCATATGCTCATGCTCTGGTTGCAAGAAAGGCCAGGAAAGCAAGTATTCGGCATTTTCACCTTCTTTGGTGATAGAAAACTTTGCCTCATAAGATGAAAATTCCTCCAAACTTAAGCAGGGTGTTCAAGTACTGGGAAATTAAAAATCATAACAAATACCTTACATTTTTTTAGTATGGCTTACATTTCTTTAGTATCCTTCTTAGAACTGACCACCAACAAACCTTGAGGACCATCATATCATCAAAGTAATGCCTTGGGGACTAATGTAATTAGCTACTTGTCCCTTTGGCAATATAGGGATTCAAAGTAGACTACAAATTCACAAACATAAGGAAGTAACTATAACTACCATAACTTGCAGCTTGAGAGCCGAGGTTTGCCACTCTGTTGACTAATGTGTTTGCCAACCACTAGGATAGAAGCTTAATCACAAGGAACAACAGCCTGTAATTATTAGAATCAAGAGTCTAGGTCAGCGGTCGAGAGCTGCAGTTTGCCGACTACCTTAACTTTAAAGCAAAGTAGGAAAAAAAATAATAGAAAGGAAAAAGTATCTCTGTATCTATTAACCAAGTGATTGTTTCCCATTAGAACATGACACCTTAATAGTGATTGTTCAGTTAAACCTCAAATCTCTCTTACCAAACCCTCCTGATTTCAAGATTGCTGAGGTTACAGTAGTCAGTGTATGTGATCTTTAGTATCTTAGTGCTAGCAAAAACTACAAGGGAAATTATAATAAATATCCCAAGAACTGCTGGCCAGTGTGGCTCAGTTGGTTGGAATGTTGTCTGGTACACCAAAAGGTTGCAGGTTTGATTCCCAATCAGACACCTAGGTTGTGGATTCAATCCCCCACAGTGGGGCATGGAGTAGGCAACCAATGGATGTTTCATGATTCCCATGCTGGGTGCTGAGAGCTTAATGAACATTTATGTGTTAGGCACTTTGCTTGGTACTTTGATGAAAAATCAAAGTGAATAAAATGTCATCTCTGAGGCCCCAAAACTTATAATTTATAGCAGATGAGACATCAAGAATTCAAATTGTGGTAAAGCAGAATGTTACATATGCCCGGAGGGTTATGCCAAGTGCATGAAGATTCAGTAGAGGAAGAGAGCAGGGAACTCAAGAAAGGCAAATGGCCGAAGAGAGAAAATGCAAAGCCTGAAGCCTCTTTTATGACTGCAGGTCACTCTCACAAATTACTAAAGACAGTTAAGGTTGGAACAGACTCTACAGATTATCCAGGGCAACCCTCTTGCTTTGCACCTGAAAAAAAATGAGGATCCCAAGTCAATGAGTAGCAGGACCAGAATTAGAGCCTAAGTTTCCTCACTCCAAAACCTCTGTGATCCCTTTATAGTCATGAGGCACTTATGGGGGGAAAAAATGTCCTATCCCTTCCTGTGCCCTAAACATCACTTAGGTCCTTATTCCCCAAGTAGGGGGAAAGATTATTTGATCTTGTCACTTGGTGGTTGTGGTAGGGAGGTGCATGTGTTTGGAAATGAGGGTCATCACAAGGACACAGGGACTCTGAGAGATTGAGCTGTTATCCTTCAGAGATGACCACTTAGCTTAGCTGAGACACTGACAGATTCATTTTTCTAAAATAGGTGCCCAGGGACAGTTAGGAAAGGCGCAAAGATTGCCAATATTTGATCCTGGAGATGGAAGCTATGAAGGGAGAATTGAAAATTCAATCTGAAATTAAGCTGGGTGGGCTACAGGTGTGAACTCAGGTGTCTCGGGTTCATGATGTCTTCAGATAACACCTAAGGACACAGTGTGGGGTGAGCTTGCAAGCAGCATGGAAAAGGAATGCAACACACCTGTCCACAGCCAAGAAATCAGAGTCTCAGAGGCCTAATTGGGCTCTGAAATGAGCACTTCATGAAGGAGTGATTGAAGCCTCTTTGGTTCTGTTCCCTGCGCTCTAGCAGCAGTTTCTGCCTAGTGATTAGCTGGTACAATTCCCCATTATTTCTTTCCCCGGAGCTCCAGAGCATCAGTCACCCTTGATAAGCCCATACTAATTTTTCTTTTTCTTTCTGGGCATGGTGTTTCTGTTCTTGTTTGGTTTTGTTTATTGTTTGTCTTGGGTCCCAAAAGGAGCTACTTAGCCTCATTAACTAACCTAGTGAATTTATTTCTTGATTTCAAATATTTTCTTCCTTTTAATGTCAAAACCATGAACCAGCTATTAGCAAATACCTTCGCTACAGGCCAGAGTTTGAGTCTTCCTGGTGTTGCCAAGCTATTTGTTGGAAGGAGCCAATGGTTGTCACCCCCTTTGGCATCAAAGCTTTTTTTGTGGGAACCTGTTTCCTGCAAAATAATGGACTCACAGCAATATTTACAGTTAATTTGGTCTTACTAGCATCTTTGCTGCAACAAACCAAATGGTTCCCAATACATCATAACCTGCTCCAATGATCCCACATCCTTAACTATTATAAACTAAGTGAAGGTGACTCTATAATAATCTCCATCATGTGCTGAAATCTGCACAGCATGTCTTGTTATGAGATATTTCCTTAAGGAAGAAAAAGTAAGCATCATAGTCAAGTTTCCTTTCATATTGACCAGATCAAGTTCAAGAGAGAAAGGAAAAGCAGACTACCTTGAAGCCCAATCATTCCTAAATTGTGACAGCTGAGTATGGTGAGGCAATAATCAGTCATCATGGCTCTTTCTATATGCCATCACAGTGCTGAACGCTTTGGGAGTAACACATAATGGGATGATTTTGCCCTTAAATTCTGTGGACTTGTGCCTTAGACGCAACCAAGAGGCAAACTGGTTGGAGTGGCTTGGAATCAGGAGACCATGGAGACTCCTGGTTCTGTGTCTGACAAACCTAGTATGGCTCAGTTTACTCTCCCATCAGCTCCTCGAAGGGAAAATAGACTGGGAGCAGTCAGACATTAAAAAATTTAGTATCTACAAATGCAAAAATTGTTTAACTCGGGACATTTATTTCTTAGTCCATGGCAGTGAATGCTTTTCCTCATCACCGGTGAGACTCTCATCTTATTAAGGGAGTATTAGCTGGGTTTAGAATAAAGGCAAGAAGGGTCAGGGCTACTTCACCTCCCTCCTCCAGTCTGCAGGCAAGGATAGGCAAGTACAATTTTTCTTGCTGGCAAAATAAAAGGCTCCGCTCTCTGCAGGCGCCTTACAGTTCTCAGTCCCTATGTCTAGCCTTCAGGGGCAGTCTGGGCAGCACGAGAATCAGCTTTACTCACATTTCATGGAATAAATTAAAACGAGAGATTTGGATTACATAGCAAGTTAGAATAAGGGAATATGTCCTAACTGGGAGTCTGAGCACTAAAACATTGACAGGTTGTTTAAAATTAAGGTTGATAATATCATTCCCCTGAGCAATGAAACCAGATAATAGAAAGAAGAAAAACTCACATTTTTTGTTTAGATCTTATTAATGTGTCATGCATTTACCCACTCAGCACTGTGAGGGAGGCATTAATGTTCTCATTTAACAGATGCAGGAAAAAATGACTCAAATTTATACATTGTAGAATAGAAAGTCAAAATTCTACCTAGAGCTGTCAAATATCAAAGTTTATGATTTTTTTCAACAGAACAATTTATCCAAAGAAAGCCATGTTATCATTTCATTATAGCCCTCTGATTCCACAATTCCATTCTTTAAATCATGTGTTTAGCATCATTGCAGGCGGGGGCATACATTAATATTTGCCCCCCCCCAAAAAAAAAAAACCTTTGCCTTGATAAAAAAAAAAAAACCACTCAGAGATTCTCAAGTATCTTGGTGAGGGGGGGCGGTGGGGAGAGAGCTTAAACACTTTAGAAATATCCAAAACACAGTAAAATAATTATCCAAATAAAGTATTTGGTAGCACAACGTCTTATGGCCTGGGTGCATGGAGTTCGTGGGGGAAATCTCCTGAAAGCAGTCTCAGTCCCAGATTCTAGGTTAGTTTGAGGAGAGTGGGGAAGAAATGAGAAACTGAGTGAGAATATTCAAAGTCTTGACAGATTGGTAGTAATCCTCAATTCTACACACTAGAATGAACAGTGACAAATCTCAGGAATCTTTTCAACAGACATCCTAGGAGGTAGAAATCAAAGTCACATAAACTGGAGCAGTGACTCTCCTGATCAGCGGGTCACACTATAACTCTCTTACATGCTCAGATTTGGAATAAAAATCTGTGGTTCACTTTAAAAGGCCCCAATCCATGTTAGTACAAATATGACTTCCTAATGTCATCTCAAAACAAAATACTCTTCTGAAAGATTGGTAACCTATCATTTAAGAGCTCTATAAATGATGGTCTTCATAACTGCCCATCCCCCTCCAACCCCAACCTTGATTGGGTTCTTGAGAAGGCTGACAGATGGGGCCCTCTCCAGGGCAAATATGTAAGTACATGCTGTCCTCCCACTCTCTTGCCCTGGCACACATCATTCATTGATTAGTGCTCTTTCCTGCAGAGGCCAGATGCAACCTCAGAATCCTTCTCAGCACAGCTCTAGGCAGCCACCACCAATCATTTGGAGTTGGCATTCAGATGTGCTAGTGTATACATTCTCCCAGAATCTGAGTCATTATTCAGAGATACTTTCATGAGAGGATGAAAGATGGACTTTGTTCATTACTACCTTAAGAAAAAAAAGCTTTGGAAGAAATTTATTCAAGCATTTAACAAACACACACACACACACAACATTTTTACATTGTATGCTTCTATGTTCTAGACATTGCACTATTATTTACAGACTAGGGACCCAGTGCATGAAATCTGTGCACTGGGGAGGGGTTCCTCATCCCAGTCTGCCCTCTATCACAGACTGGGAGCCCTCAGGGGATGTCCTTCTGAAGGCTTAGGCTGCAATCTGGCCTCCCTCTCTGGGAGGCAACTAGGTTGATCAGGGGAAGGCACCAGCCCCATCACCCTACTGCTGCAGCCACTGCCATCACTGCAAGTATTTTCATCAACACAGACTCCAATCCCTTCACCATGAAAAAATGACAACTTTCTTTAGACATTTTCAAGAATGTCTTTCATAGGATATGACATTTCTTTATTTTTTGTTTATCCTCACCTAAGGATATGTTTCCATTGATTTTTTTCCCCTTCCCTCCAATTGCAGGCTTGGCCCCTGCCTAAGTCCCCCCACTCCCATCCCTCTAATCACTGGCTCAGGCCACCCAGGCTTTAGGCTTGGGCAAGAGGATCCCCACCCCTCAGAGAGCGAACTCAGAGTGACCTGGGTGCCAAGAATGTTCCCAGGACCCAGCTACGTATGCAAATTAACTGCCATCTTTATTAGGTTAATTTGCATACTCACTCTGATAGACTGTGGGCATAGTGGAGGTATGGTCAATTTACATGTTTGTCTATTATTAGCTAAGATAGAAAGAAGAGTAAGCCATAGCTCTTACAGTTAAGATGTTCACAGTGGAGAAAGAGATAGAGACAAATAAATCTGATACCTACACTTCAATCAGCAAGGTCAAAATGAGGCACAGCCCTTATCTACTAACACACACACATAAACACTACTTCCATACATTCTCACCTGACTGCCTGAGGGACCTCATCTCTTCTTGTTACCCATGAAATATTAGTATCTTTTCAAAAAATACCCAGCTACACTTTGGACATTAACCCCTTATCAAATGTATCATTGGCAGATATGTTCTCCCATACAGTGTGCTCCTTTTTCATTTTGTTTATGGTTTCTTTTGCTGTGCAAAAACATTTTATTTTTATGTAGTCCAATTTGTTTATTTTTTCCTTTGTTTCCCTTGCCCTAGGAGATGTATCAGCAAACATATTGCTATGAGAGATGTTTGAGATTTTGCTGCCTATTGTTTCTTCTAGGACTTTCATGTTTTCACTACTTACACTTAAGTATTTTATCCCATTTTAATTGCTAATCAGTAGATGAGTGGATAAAAAAGCTGTGGTACATTTATATCATGGAATACTATGCAGCAGTAAAATAGAAGTGTCTCTTACCCTTTGAGACAGTGTGGAGGGTCCAGAAAGCATTATGCTAAATGACATAAGCTAGTCAGAGAAAAGTTAAGTATCACATGATCTTACTTATATGTAGATTCATAAGAACAAAATTAAATGATGAACAAAATATATCTAGAGACATATAAAAGCTTGTAACAGATTATGGACTCTCAGAGGAAAGACAGGGTTGGGTGGGTGGGTGGGTGGGAAGAGATTAACCAAAGAATTTATATGCATATATGAATTATTCAGAGACACAGACAAAAGTGTAGTAAAGGCTTGACACAAGGGGTGGGTGGGAAATAAATGGGAATATCTGTAATACTTTCAACAATAAAGATTTAAAAAAAAAAAAAGCAACCAAATAACTGACAAAAGGCCCCTGTGGCCTTAGGCTAACCATAATATACCAAAACGGGGGAAAGTGTGCTCTCCTGATTAACACATGATTTGGTAAAGAGTTCCACTTGGTTTTCCAGTTTCCAGAATTTTCTCCAGAACCCTCAAAACTTTACTGAGAAAAAAAATTTTCTCAGCCCAAGTATTTTAGTTTCAACATTGCTGGCTGGTGCAGATTACTAAAGCAGTCTCCTCAACCTTTAATGTGTATATAAATCATCAGGGCATTTACTAAAAATTTATATTTTTATTCACAAGGTCTGGGATTTATTCCCTGTCTTTTTATTGTTCTTCCATCCTTTTATGTCTTTGACCTGCATTTTGAGAAATTTGCAGCATTGGAATTATAGTACAATGATAAATAAAAAGAATGGCCTTGCATTTAGGACTAGTTGTGTGACTTTTGGCAAATTACTATTCTCTTTGCCTTGGTTTCCTAATCAATAAAAGGGGTGTATATGATTTTTGCAAGGATTAGATGTAATAATACATTGTAAATGCTTAAATAATGCCTAGCACATAGTAAGTACTCAGTAAATATTAAAAATACTAGAGGCCTAGTGCACAAAATTTATGCATGGGTAGGGTCTCAAGACCTGGCCTGTGATCAGGGCCAATCGGGGCCTTTCAGCTGCCAACTGTGGCCTTCCTACCCCTGGTTGCCAGCTTCTAGCTATTGGAGGGGGCCTTCCTTCATTCCACACTGCCTCCTGGTAGTCAGCACACATTATAACAAGCAGTTGAACTCCCAATTGGTCAAATTCCCAAGAGGACAATTTGCATATTAGCCTTTTATTATATAGGATTAGAAGCCTGATGCACAAAATTCACCACAGCTTCATCTAGAAGGATGTCTGGTCTAATTAGCACATTACACTTTTATTATTATAGATTAGAATTTGTTCAGCTCAATTTTATGATACACTAAATCACTCTTCAGCTATATTCCATCCATTATGTTTGGTTTTGTTGTTTCAACAACCTTATTTTTCATTAATTGGTTCTCTTCCCTAAATTCCATTCTTGATTCAAAACATCTTATTTTTATTTTATAAGCTCATGTGTTTGTTTTGTACTTTCATTCTTTTTTCTGTTTGAGGTTATTAAATATATTTACATTTGTAATCATGTAAAACACCTACATTTTCTTTTACTTTCTCAGATGTACATTCTTTCCTTCATTGTGTTTTCCTTTAATATCTAGAGGTTCATAAGCCTCTAGATATACAACATTCAGATCAGGAGATTTTTCAAGACTCTGGGCTGGATTATGGTTTGCACATACAAAGATTGAGCATGGCATAGTACACAGAATTGTTCAGGTAGCTGTGTTGAGAACATCCTATGGGAATATGCTTCCAGACCCTGCTCCTGCAGGTGCCACATAACTCTAGTTTTGTGCTGGCTACTCAGCTCTAACTTTTGATGGTTCCCATTTGGACTTTGCAAGGCAGTTCCACCCCTAGCCGACCTCTAGTCGCATGTAGACCCACTTTCTTGAGTTCTTTCCTCTATCTTCCAGGTTCAGCCATTTATTCAACTTCTCTGGGCCCTACCTGGAACTTTTTCCTTCTGGTTCATTCTCAGGCTCCCGTCACGTGTGTTTTAGCCCCTTCACCCCCAACTTGTTTCACATGTTCCCCTTAACACTGCCCTCAATATTACAATTACATTTAATGATATAGGATATTCTTTTTTAAAAATATATGTTTTATTGATATTTTACAGAGATGAAGGGAGAGGAATAAAGAGTCAGAAACAACTATGAGAGAGAAACATCAATCAGCTGCCTCCTGCACACCCTCTACTGGGGATATGCCCACAACCAAGGTACATACTTGACCAGAATTGAACCTGGGACCCTTCAATCCGCAGGCCAATGCTCTAGCCACTGAGCCAAACAGGTTAGGCCAAGATATTCTTTATAGAAACTCTTTGGGACACTCTGCTTTCTTCTGCATAACTATATATGCCAATATGACAGAAGCTTCAAAACTGTCATGCCTACTTTAATCAATAAAGAAAAAAAATTTTTTTAACTGTCATGCCATATTCTTTTACAAACCCACATTCTCTCCAGATCTCCCATTTCCCCCTCTACAGTAATCCTTGCAAAAGACACCAATACAGAAGCTACTTGGGTGTGGGTAGTACCAATCACTTGGCATGACAGCAAGTCTTGAAACCAAGAAACGGAGGTGAGGGATAATAAAATTGCCAGGAACTGAAGGAAATTACAATATTTTTACAGGTCTTAGCTCTCTGCAACTTCTCCCCTGCTCTATGGTTTTCTCTTTATAATTGCTGAAGAATTTCCCTATAAGACATAGTTTAGATAGAGCACAAAAGAACACATGAACCTCATGGCAGACACCTTTCTCCTCTCATATAGTAGGGACTGGAGTTAATAACTCTTTCTTATTCTAATCATATATATATATATATATATATATATGATTTTTGTGTGTGCATATATGTGTGTATGTACATACACACACATACTTCTCAAGATAAAATAAATTTGTGATACTGGCTGCCTTCTTCCATCACTCATTCCCTCCTTTCCATATGCTCTCTGCCTATATAAATACCTTTAGCCTGTTTATTAATTTCCTGATAAATGTATTCAATTCTTCTCTCTGTTCCCTTTTTCCAACACTCCAGTTGCTTTTTGGAAGTTTTAGCTCTAACCTTATGCTCTCTGTCTCTCTAGCCCTGCAGTGATTGTCACTATCTTTCTGTTTCTCTTTCCTCAAAGTCTTGTAAAATATAACATACTGCAAAACAGTGGTGTTCCTTGGATTTAGCATTTGGGGTGGCAGATGGGGTGGTAACGGACCTGCTTGTGGGGAGGCTGGGTACATCTCCCAGTACTCCCAACCCATTGCATACATTTTAAATTTAAAATATTAAAAATGGAATTAGAAGCACATTAATGTGCCATTTAATCTATTTAGGAGTAGATGAGAAAACAACTCTTTACTAATACTTAATCCAGCACAACTAACATATAACTAAACATAGTCCCTTTGACAGCAAATAGCTATGAGAGATTTAGCTTTTGTGGTCTCACTACAACTCAGCCATTGGTGAAGAAGGCATTGGCCAAAGGTAGTTCTAGTACATGAATTTGAGGTTGGCTGCCAATCATGTTTCCTTTAGGTGCTCTTATTAAACCCTATTACCACCCAATCTTTCACACCAACTATCCACAGACCCCTTTTTTAAATAAACTAGAACAAATGTTGCCTAGCCTTAGTATTATAGTTAGTCCCCTTTAAATATCCCACATCTAGATTGTAAACTCTCTTGAGGATAAATACCCTGCTAATCTCTTGCAGTTAGATGCACAGTGTGCACAGTAGGTGGAAAGTAAGTTATATTTGTAAAACAATACACTGTGCAGGCATGTCACTTACATGTTTTCATGTTTTCATCAAAGAATTCTAGGTCCATAGCTGTCACTATGGGAACTCATACAGATGAAGTGATTTCACCAAGATCACAAGGCTAGTAAGAGAGCTTGAATACAAACCCCAATCTTCTTGACTTTAAAACATGTATTCTTTAAATCATATTGTGATACTAAATGCTGAACAAATGCATAATGAGTGATAATCAGCCCTAGACCCAAGGCATTTCCATTATGCCAACTCAACCCTTTGATTATAAAGGGTTGTCACTTAACCATGGGTGTAAAAAATAGGAGTGTTCTGTGAAAAGAACAGCATTGGTTCTAAATTAAAATTTTCCACAGTTAGATATGTTAAAGACTTCACAGCAACAATTCTCCTCTATAAGTCTAGAATGCATATCAGTTTAATTATCCCATCTGACAATTGACTGAATGGAAACAGAGAGACTAAGAGAGGCCTGGGTCAATGTCATATGAGCTCTTGTTGTCATTATAGAATCAGAGCCAACAGCCTTTGAAAGCTACATCCTCTGCGCAGCAATCCATAATTTTTTAAAAATACTAATGTACAATTCTTTGCTCTGAGCACTAATGGAAACTGTGGACCAGGAGGAGACCTTTATTGTCAATTAACCAGTATTGAATACCTATCTAGGACAGACACTGCACAGGTGCTTTTGGGTTTTCTGTGTTTTCTGGAGAAAAACAGACTTCAGCTTTAGCCTCCTTGTATGTAACCATAGTAAAGCTGGAGAATTGCATCAAGCAGTGCAGATGGTATAGAATATCCGAATTACAATAGCAGATCACACTAACTGCTTTTCTAAGTAGCAAAACCCCAGATAAATTAATTTGAAAGGACATGTAAAATTGCAGTCATAGGGAGATAAATCTTTCATTAGCAAATCTTTCCATTTTGCCTGACCACTTCTAAGTAACTTTTAGGAGTTACTAAGGATACACACACATTTTCTATGGCTTATGAAAAAAGAAAATGCATTTCCATTATGTTCTGTTTCTTTTGAAGAACTCCTCAGGGATTTCTTCTAAATCAGCATACACAAATACATCCATTTACAATCTCCTTGGAAACTAGAATTGCTGGCCAATTCAGGCATCAAGCAGCAAAATGTTTTCTCTAGGTTTACTTGAAGAGAGAAAAATATTGTGGAAAAATGCAAAGGAAGGTATATGTTGAGATTCAGGGTTTGATGTGCTATCCTCTAGGGGCCTATGTTTCCATGCACCAGAAAGATGGTACACTTTATGCCAAGTGTACATGCTGTGCCATGAAACGGAAATGAGCCAAAGAAAAATGATGATAATAAAGATAGCTATCATTTCTAAAGCACTTAGTAGGTGCAAACACTATCCGAAGCACTTTACTTACATTACCTCATGTCATTCTCATATATCCACCTTGGAAAGTAGGAATTATCTCTCTCCTTTTACAGAATAGGGAATGGAGACTCAATGATGTTAAGGAACCCATGTAAGGTCACACACCTGGTAAGTAATGAGGCTGGGGGGACATGAACCCGGGTCTGTCTGACTCCAAAGCCATGCAACAATGCCCATGCTCTGAACACAATGTTACATCCCCTCGGGCACAGTCATGTTGTCAACAAGACCACCTTGACTGTTCCTCCACACTTCATTGATATAGCTAATGCAAGCTTCAGATTGGGTTTTCCATTGAAAATGCTTAAAAACAACCACAGTTTTTCATTGAAGACACAGAACCACTGAAATAAAGATAAAGGAGCTAGCTGTTCCCACAGCTTACCTGGGCATCTACTTACCTCATCACTCACTCCTGCACACATCTATACTATAAGCAAAATCCACAAGGAGGAGAGTAAAAGCATGTGTGCTCCACCTCGAGACGGACAAAAAAGATTAAGAAGCATACTCACACTCGTGCACACACAAACGGGAAACACAGATTTGTTTTGACAATCTATTATACTACAAAAATATTTATGAATGTAAGCTGCAGCAAAGTGCACCCATCTTCCAAAAGCACACATTCCCGCCAAAGACTGCTTAAATGTGGGGAAGGTGAGAACACCCCTCAAAGTCAACTGCCTTCAGGCACAGGAGGGAAGCCTCCAGTTTCCTGTTATCAGGATTTCTTGTCATGTCGTTCTTTTCATGGAACACGTTATTTTTCACATCCACTCTTAAGTGACCACCCTTTATTTTGCAATCAGAGAGTTGAGCTGGCAGAACTGAAGTAGCTTGGCAGCTGCGGAGATGAAACTCAACTGAACAAACAGATTCTTAAGTGATGCTTAGATGGAAGAGCTTGGACATGGTTCAGATTTTTTTAATTCATTTAAATGTGTGATTGAATCCTGCTCATTACCCTCTTGGCAGTGTATTATATACCCGGCTCTTTAGTGTATAATAACGTTGAGGGTGGAAAGTAAGAAAGGTACAATATTACCAGCTCTTCTTATTATAGAAGAGGAGCAGCTTTGTTTATGTCATAAACAATAGTCAATAAATGCATATAACAAGTTAATTTTTCACAGCAATCCATACTCAGAACTTGAAATATGCTATTTTGTTCTTTGGTCCAAATTTCTTAAGACAAATAAACCCTTCTGTGTAGTAATCATTCTCAAATCTTGGCATAGAATATGTAAGAGCTTACAGGCCCAATTTTAGAAGGTGGCTTAGTGCAGACCAGTGACAGTCGATTTCACTACAACACCACCCACACCTCTTTGACCTCCTTCCTACCCCTCTTCCCTCCCTCTTACTGCACCAGCCATATGACACTTACTTTGCATAAATGTCCCAAGCATGTTCCCACCTCAGGGTCATTGCACTCGCTATTTCCTCTACTCAAAACACTCATCCCAGATAGCCATACGACTTAAAAACTCACGTCTTTCAAGCATGTTCTCAAGTGTTACCTTACATCTTCACCCATAATTCTCTATCCTCCTAACTCAATCATTTTCTACCTATTTGAATCATTGGGTATATATTTATTTAATTCTTGATGATTTTCTCCCACTGAAAAGTCAGCTACATGAGCAAAAGGACTTTGTTCTCTGCAATACCCCCAGCACCTGGAGCAGTGCTTGCACATAACAAGTGCTCATGAGTGAATCAATAAATGAACATCCCCAGAGCTAGACTGGGGCTGGAGAACAGAGAGGGATAGCTCCCTAAGGTGGCAATCTATAAAAGGGGTACACATAACACTGGAAAGATAATGAAATGGACAGTATTTATCTAGAACTCCTCTCAAGAAAAATTGTGCAAATATTTACAAGAAATACTGTGATAAACCACATAGGTCTTGAGGAGGATGAGCCCTTCCCCCATTGGAGGTATTAGGTAAACTGTCCTCTGAGGAGGGTGAGAGCAATTAGCTATAGGATTTTACCTTTACTGGGTGGAGTTTGAAAGTTTGGTCAGAGCAAAATTTCCTGGGTCCACCAGTAAGTAAGATAGGTCCAAAACAGCCACCCATGGCTCTCCTTCCTTGCCCTTCCCTGTGTTCTGCTCAGCTGCTCCTGCAAATCAATGTGGCGTGAATAGTTAAATACCGGTTTGAAGGAGTGCCTGTCATCAGTCTGCCCTGTATGTCCACATACCTCTCTTCTGTTCAAAGACCTACACTGTTTCTCAATTACCTTTTGGATGCCATTCAAACTCCTCAGCTTTGGCACTCAATCCCTGGAACTCAAATATATTACTTTACAAGGAACTTTGCAAATAGAATTAAGACTACTGACTTTAATATAGGGAGTCTGGGAAATCATCCTGGATTATTCTATTGTAATCACATAGATTTTTAAACATAGAGGAAAAGGGCAGTTGAATCAGAGAGATACAGTAGAAGAGGGAGACACAGGTGTGATAGGAAACGTCAGAAAAAAACTCAAACTGTCATTATTGGCTTTGAAGATGGAGGAAGGGGACCACAGGCAAAGAATAAAAGTGGCCTCTGGAGGCTGAGAAAAAAACCTTAAAAGCCAGCAAGGAGACAGAGACCATAGTCCTATAACTACAAGGAAGTCAACTCTGACATCAACCTGAATCAGCCTGCAAATGACTCTCCCCCACAGGCCAGCCATACCAACACCTGTGAGCTCAAAGCAGAGAAACCTGTCGAGGCCTGGACTTCTGACCTATAGGACTTACAATACTTCCTTTGTGTTGTTTCAACTGTTAAATCTGTGGTGTTTTGTGCTGGTAGCAATAGAAAATACAAGGCCTTGAGCACTCTGGACCCAACTTAAGTATCTAAAACTTTCCATTGTTCTGATACATCCACCCACTACCCCAGTCAACCTGGTCTCCATTAGATACATAGGTATGCTCATATGTTCTGAATCCCACACTGTCTCTCTATTCAAGCCGTTTCTCCTGCCACTCCACTTCAAATCCAGACCTTCAACACTTGGTCAGACCCAAGCCCTGCCTCTTTCACTTTTTAATCTGGTTACCTGACAGGACTTTCCACTAAGGAACTTCCAAGTGTCACCTATGCTTCATCTAATTATGTATTTTTCTCAAGTGTCTTATCATTTTCTTTCCCAGCAAAATGGTCAGTCCCTCATAAGCTGAAATAGTGTCTCCTTTATATCTGGCAAAGAACAAAAGCACAGTAAACACTCTCCTTACCCTCCCACCCCCCGCTTGTAGGATTTACATGTAGAATACTTTCTAACCTGCTGCATGAAAGTATTAGCAAATAT